>JAJHUR010003773.1:865-19853 GCA_027495735.1 Lutjanus campechanus | reverse complement strand
AAAATGATCCGATCCATGACTTATAACCGTGATACAATGATACGAAACTTGTTTTGAACAATTTCTTTGTCATCTGCAAATTGATTTTAGGTAGGGGGTGAAAAAAATCGATTTAAATCGTGAATCGGGATTTTTTGTGAACAAATCGGAGATTTTTTTTTTAGGCCATATCGCCCAGCCCTAGCGTTAACTGTTAGAAAAATAAGTCATTTTACCTCACAGAACACAGGAATTGTTGGTCTTCAGCTGCCTCGATCTTTCGATCTTTTAATTTATTTCTGTTATTGTGTGAATTTGAACAATCCTTTTATATATGTATGTATATATATATATATATATATGTGTGTGTATATATATAATTTTTTGGGCTTTTTGCCTTTATTTTGATAGAGACAGCTGAAGATATGACATGAAAGTGGGTAGAGAGAGAGGGGATGACACACAGCAAATGGGCCACAGGCGGGTGTTGAGCAGCCGCTGCAGAGGACTAACAGCCTCAGTACATGGGGCGCACGCTCTACCAACTGAGATATAGGGGCGTCCCTGAACTATCTTTTTAAAATTACTGTTTTTGCTTAAGGAGTCCGGTTGCTTTGGAGAGAATGATATTTGGCAAATACGTTTTGTTGCTGACCCTGTCCACAGCAGTGCATTGCTTAGCTTCTGTGCTGGTAACTATCTATGGTAGTAGAAACTTTGTATCAATAACTACCTCGTCACCCCCCCCCCCCCCCAAAAAAAAAACCAAAAACTGAACTTTCCCTTTAATATTAGTGTTGCATTTATAACTGTGTTATTGGCTACTTTATATATAGCTTAGATTTTCGTAATGCACTCTTAAGTAAATGATGGTGTGTATGTGTGTGTAGGACCATGGCCTCTTTGCCAAGGAGCGTGCTGAGGAGCAGCCGAGGCCTCCTGTCAAGGCCAATGATTACTCCTCCTCTTCAGAGAGCAGCGAGAGCAGTGAGGAGAGTGAGAGTGGCGAAGGAGCAGAGGAGGAAGAGAGCCCTACAGACCGGTAACACTAACAACACGTACACCTACAAATACTAACATTTTAAGAAGCAAGGAATTGTTTTTATTTTTCAACTTTATTTTTAATTTAAGTATGAAATACCTCCTATGAAACTGTGTTACTCTCTTTTCACTCCATTCCATTATCAAGCTCAAGGTCCTATGTCATCCTTGACTTCTAATTCTCTTTTGCTTTCAGTCACAGGGATGCAGACACTGACTCAGTCAACACCATGGTGGTTCATGAAGACGAAGGCGAGGGGGGAGAGGCAGAGCAGGCTGGAGGTTATGGGGATCAAACCATGCTGGTGCAGAGGGTGAGTCATCTAGATACATAATGATGCTTAAAATGCATTGTGACTTGATGGAGAAATCAATGCAATACATGTCAAAAGAATATCACAAAGCAGCAGGACAAGAGCATTGAGTTCATTTTTTTTCTGTTACATGTTTTTTTTTAATTCTCATACATAACAGACCAGATAAGAAGATATGATGCTATATGGAGCCATTTTCTATGTGCCCTTAATGAAGTTTGATAGCAAAAAATAATAATAATAATCTAAAACCTCAAGAAGAACAAGAACAAATAAAAAATATATACAATACACAAATAGCCATCAGGGCATAAAACCAATGATCTGTTGATCTTTACAAATCTAGACTTGATAGTGTAACTGAGACATAGCAGTCAGTGCTAAAAAATGTTTAAACTGAAAATTGAATCATGACCTTGAAATCAGATGTCAAATTGAATTGTGATTTTGATTTGATTTTGAATTGTGAAGTTCCCAAAAGAAGAAAATAATCATATGTGATCAAGTGAAAAAAATTAGAATGGACAGAAGAATTAGTGTATTGTGATTATATACCATAGCTACCATACCAAAGCCACAGCTTCAGTATGCATCTGTTGTTGGTAATTTTATGAATTTTATATTTTTAAAAAAAAGGTGTGCTGCCGGGTACTCAGCCCAAAGTTGACTGTAAGAAATTTTGCAAGCCTTTTGTATATAGTTACACTGTAGATGTTGCAATACTCTTCTTTTATTTTCTGTGTTTCTTAAAGCCATCCTGTGTTGGGTTGGCATAAGTGAGATTTTTGGAGAGACAGTCACAGCAATATGATTCAGTGACAGACGGCTTGCATCTTGCAGGTGGCTCATGATTAGTTGAATGTGGGAAGTGTCACCTTCACTGAAGTGCAATAGTTTTGTGTGTGTGTATTTGAAAATGCAATAAGTGTCGTACATTTGTGCCAAGCTACAGTTACATTACTGAATATCAGGAAGAAAGATAAGTTCACACATACGGTAAATATGCCGTCTGTTTTTAAAGCAAGTCTTCAAAACTCACTGACAGCACATAAATTCAGCTGCGTTATATTTGAACAGCGGCAGTCCAACATTTTTGTCATCTACAAGATTAGACAATTAATATCATGTTTCATACCACTGTGCAAATGAGATTCTTCCCATTTACCACTGAGTGTGTCTAATAATGGTTCTGAGACAAAATGGAGGGTGTGTACTATCTTCAGGAAATTCATGAATTTTTCAGGGAACATCATGTACTGCAGACATATACTGAGGTTGCATTAACCAAATATTTTCCATTATTGACAGAGTTTTTACAACAAGGACAGAAAAATCTGAAGGCCTTTGGTCATTTTGACAGATTACAACACTGATGGCCATCTACTGTAACAAGTAATTGTATCAGCTGCAGCGAAGGCAAAATCACCTTAAGCCATATAGACAGAGAAATCTTTAGCCAAATAATCACAAATTACAGGGACATTATATATTTCAAGTTTTTTTTAAAAAAATCTACAAAGGGAGGGAGGAGATCAAGCAAAATATTTACATATCCAGAGATTTGGAAGAAAATACATATATTTGAATATATTTCTTACCTTTTCCCTGATGGTCTGAAAAAGGCACTAAATTTGTCGCTATCTGTTTTTAGAAATAAAAGCGCTAAGAAGGTCTGTGACATTGCTAAATCTGGCAAGAAAGTCACCAAGTTGGCAAAACTGAGCCCAAAAATTATAATATGGTGTGCAAACAAGGTGAAAAATAGATGCAGTGGAAGATGAAGGTCAAGCAAGGGGCTTAAACTACGTCTATCAGCTACTGGCAGTGGTTTGTGTTGTCAGTATACCTCCACTGTTGACATAAAAATGACCTCACAGTTGAGGTCAGTCAGTTTCAGGTCATATTTTAACTCCATGCACTTATACTGTAAAGGCATTATATGTTTCTTCTGTGTATTAATTAATTATATTAACTCTGTATATTAATAAAAGACAAAACAGCTGGCTGGTACTCTCAAGGTTAAGAACATGAACTTGACTTTTTAAAGCAAGTCTGGTCACAACTGTTACTTCACTTCTTGTGGTTATTGTGGTATGTTAACCAAAGAGGTCATGCCTTGGTAATTGGTGCAGCAGATTAATCCAGATTCAAGTCTGTCATTGATGTTGTGCAATACATGGAGGTGTGTGTGTGTGTGTTTCTCTTTTACCTGAAAGACCCCAGAGAAACGGAGCCATAATGGGTACACTAACTTGCCAGATGTGGTTCAGCCCTCCCACTCCCCCACTGATTCAGCCACTCACTCCTCCCCTGGGAAGGACTCTGTTTATGATGTGAGTTTAACTGATGCTAAGTATATCAGTCCTAAATTCCTGGTTTATTTTTATGTGTTCCCTGTCGGCCATCATTCCAGCCAAACAGTCCACCCATAGCACACTTAATCTCATGACAAATCAGTTCAGCTTGTTTGTGGACTATCATCAAAAATATAGATCTTAGAACTGCTGTTTTAATGCTACATAGAAAATGTCAGTTTTTAACATTTTGTCTGACAAATTAAAATCTCCTCATATGATGTTAACCTAAAGCAACACTTTTTAGCTCATATACATTTTCTCCTCTACCAGTATCAGTCCAGAGGTTTGGTTAAAGCATCTGGCAAGTCCTCCTTCACCACCTTTGTGGATCTGGGAATGTACCAATCGCCAGGTACAGGGGATAACATGTCTGTCACTGGTGAGTCAGAAGCTTTTCAGATTTGCAGCAACATCTGCTTGGTCACTTACTTGAGCATTAAACATAGGAGCTACAACTGTTTCCAAAAGTATTTCCAACCTTAAAAGAATAGCTTGGATTATTTGAAGTGGGGTTGTATGAGGTATTTATCCATAGTCAGTATATTAGCTACAGTTGATGGTGGTTGGTACACCCCAGTTTGGAGAAACAGAGAAATAGCAGCACAGAAACTAAGCAATGGACAGCTGTAGACAGGGTCAAGAAAAAAGGTCCACCTAAAAAAATCAATATCAGTTTAATTGTATGCCATGTTAAGAATATTGTCACCACTTTACTTTGCTGTCAGACAGCCTTTTCTGATGGGAAACCACCATTATATAAGTGAAATATCTCTCTCTCCAAACCAACCAGACGTCATAAGCAAAATCAATAATTTTACCTTGGAGAACATGGGAATGCCTGATCTACTGCTGGCTTGATCTTGGTTTGTTTGTGGTATTGTGTGACATTGGTGAAACTTAACTATCGTTTTAAATCCCCCCAAGTCAAACAATAACAAACAAACTCCTGTGTTCTATGAGGTAATATTACTGTTTTATTCAAAGGGGTCTGGTGGTGGTTTCCCATTGGAAAAAGCTGTCTGACTGCAAAGTCAAGTGGTGAAAATATTATAGCATACACTTGAATTGATAATGACTTTTTTTAGTTGGACATTTTTTATGTATGTAAAATACTTTTTGTTTTTGACCCTGTCCACAGCATTTGTTTATCTTTCATGTTTATCTTTCATACTCATCTCAGCTTCTCTAAACTGGGGATGTGCCAACCACCATCTACTGTAATTAATACACTGACTATGGATAAGTACCTCATACAACCTCACTTCAAATAATCCAAACTGTCCCTTTAACCTTTGACATTATTTCTTGTAATGTTGAAAATTAAATTATTGTTTTTTCTTAAGATTAAGAGAATATTTTCTACGACACTACAACATAAATTCTGTACAAATAACTTTCTATACAAAGTAACTTGTTAATGAACTGTATTTTCCCTTTAAAAGGATGATGGAAGCTTAATGTCTAGTTGTATCATTTTGCCCTGGTTTTTGTTTTCCTTCCGCATTTAAGCCATTTCCATTGCTGCCTCTATGTGTAGGCTCCAGATTTGAGCAGCTGAAGATGGAAGTGAGAAAAGGATCAATGGTGAATGTCAACCCCACCAACACACGCCCCCCTAATGACACACCTGAGATCCGCAAGTACAAGAAGAGGTTCAACTCAGAGATCCTGTGTGCTGCGCTCTGGGGTGAGAACGGATTCAGTACTTGAGTGTAAATGCAAACAAAGATTAGATACCTAAAACCAACTTGTTATTCAAAATATGATTCATATTTGGAGTGACCAGACTCAGGATGAAAACTTAGAGTACAGAGAGGTGCTGTGTCAGAGCCAAACTATTTTAACCCTTCTTATCTCCAGCTCAGTATCCTGACAAAGAAGTAATATGTCAGCTCCAGCAGGGCTCTGGTCGCAAACATGACCACAACTGAAAACCTGTGATGTGAAAATTAGATTTGAGGCCGCTGGTGTACCTTCAATTAGTCTCAGTGTGACATTAATAACTCTACATGAGAGAACATGGTGTCTCTGCTTTCATTATCAAAGCTATTTTTATCAAATCAATTCCTGCTCTCCAAGCCTCTTCTCAGAAGCTGTTTTTGTCTCAGTGGTATGTGGAAAAGGTTATCTGTAAGTTGTGTATTTATGTGCCAAACTGCCTGTACAAATAGGCTTGTAGATACAGTAGTAATGGGTCACATCACACACACTTGCATCACATATTCATTAAAGCTTGTCTTTTTTCATTTCTCAGCCAAACAAGATGGCATATCATGGCATTAGAGTTGCTGCAGGTTGTTATTTGGAAATAATAATGGAAAATGAAAGTATATTTTTAGCTGTGGCTAGAGGAAAGGCAATAATTACAATCATTTTATGCAAAATGAAAAAGCTATTTTTTGTATGTGTGTGCCCCTAGGTGTGAACCTGTTGGTCGGTACAGAGAACGGTTTGAAGCTGCTGGACCGCAGTGGTCAGGGCAAGGTTTACCCCCTCATCAACTCCCGCAGGTTCCAACAGATGGACGTCTTAGAGGGACTCAACCTGCTCATCACCATATCAGGTCATTACTGCAGCTCACCACCAATCTGCTCTCACTACAGTTGGTTAAAGCTGTCTCTGCTTTTGGCATAAGATTACTATCTTTAATGGGACGCCAAACACTAGATGCCAAATTGTGCTTGTGTCTTCAGAGTGATAATTTTGCATTTCATTTTAATTTTGCACTTCAAATACCTCCTTTTCATCAAGAATTTGGAGTAGGAGTACTAGAAATAGGAAATAATATTCAGTATACTAGGGCTGGGGTAAATAACAGAAAAAAATATCATGATAAAATATCTGAAATGCTTTCCTCACCTTCTGCACTCATATTCTCACTCCAGGATATTTCTGTTGTAGTGTCACATGTTGACCGAACAACACAACTGTTGGCTGTTTGTGTGTCACTGGTGCCATTCTCCATTATCAAGAGATGTCATAGGCTATTCATGAGCCAGGGCATAATCTGTATGTGCTTTCATGGCAGTTTTAAAGTATTAAAGTTAATCATTTTCTCCTCTGCCCCTTTCCTGTCACTATGTTTTTGACACCTTTTTTGTTGAGATTCTGAATTCTTATTGGGCACCATCAAGTGAAAAACTGCACATAACCGGTAGTGGGTTTGATTTCAAGCCTGTTATGAATGCTAGAAAACCAGCGTATTTATGACCACAGTTTGATAAATTAGCGAACAAATAAGACAAGAAACTCAGTTAGTTATCATGTTAGGCATTGCTTTGTATATCGCTATGTTGCCTTAGCTGACTCAGCTTACTGTTTGTAACATTAATGTTAACAAATGCAATATCAGTCCCCCTTTATTTTACTTTACTTTTATTTCAAATACAAACATTTCATTCATCCATTTCAAATAAAATCCTCCTTAACCTTCATATTAAATTCATTATTTCTGTGGACTTAAAATTATTGTTCTATTTGATGGCCTGGTTGCCCTGGGATTTGACCTACCTGCGCTCAAAAAAATCAACAACACCAAAGGCCAAGTGGCCTCACCTCTAAAATGATGAAATTCCAGGCCTGGTTTATGGCCCAGGGATAGAACATACTGTACTATAGTAAAACAAATCATGACTGATGCTTATATCAGATATTTACATCAAGGTAATTTATTATCATCATACAATATAGGGTCTGTCTCTTATACACATCTAGATGTGTATAAGAGACAGATACTAGGGCTGGGGTAAATAACAGAAAAAAATATCATGATAAAATATCTGAAATGCTTTCCTCACCTTCTGCACTCATTTTCTCACTCCAGGATATTTCTGTTGTTGTGTCACATGTTGACCGAACAACACAACTGTTGGCTGTTTGTGTGTCACTGGTGCCATTCTCCATTATCAAGAGATGTCATAGGCTATTCATGAGCCAGGGCATAATCTGTATGTGCTTTCATGGCAGTTTTAAAGTATTAAAGTTAATCATTTTCTCCTCTGCCCCTTTCCTGTCACTATGTTTTTGACACCTTTTTTGTTGAGATTCTGAATTCATTTATTTTACTTTACTTTTATTTCAAATACAAACATTTCATTCATCCGTTTCAAATAAAATCCTCCTTAACCTTCATATTAAATTCATTATTTCTGTGGACTTAAAATTATTGTTCTATTTGATGGCCTGGTTGCCCTGGGATTTGACCTTTCTGCGCTCAAAAAAATCAACAACACCAAAGGCCAAGTGGCCTCACCTCTAAAATGATGAAATTCCAGGCCTGGTTTATGGCCCAGGGATAGAACATACTGTACTACAGTAAAACAAATCATGACTGATGCTTATATCAGATATTTACATCAAGGTAATTTATTATCATCATACAATATAGGGTTGCATTAAGAAATGAGAGTTGTAGTTCATGCTACACTCACATGCAATACAGATAATTAATTAAATTCAGAATAGAATAGGCTAATATAAAATGAAATAAAATAAAAGCAATATATACAGTTATTTTGACATATACACAGATACACCCAGGAGATAAATCTGAGGCACATTTTTTGAATTTGCATCAGGTTGAATGTAAAACAGCAGCATCAAGATGTTGATGATAATATGTTCAACATCGTCACATAAAAAGTTCAACATATGGGAAACATTGGACCATCAACTTTGACTGTGTTTGTGTTTACATGGTTGATGCTTTGTGCTCAGAGTCGTCCTGCTGGCGTCTTCGTGTTGCGACCTGTCAGCTCTGAACTGGTCTGCCCATCAATTGCAGCAATTTGATGCTGGATGGGCACAACATTTAAAAAAATTTGAGAAACAATCACTAGTAAGCAGAAGTCAGCATATTTGCTCAACTAAAAGTTCAGAAATTGTGTGTCAGTAAGTGTAAAGCAGTCTATTAGACTAGGAGTTAGGTATTATAATTTTATGAGAACCCAAATCATCCAATTAATTTTATGTTATATAACTCCTGGTTCTTCTGTTTATAGTCTGCAAATGGTAATAATGTGATAAGATGATTTAACAGCAGTTTAAATGCATTTAGATAATTACTGAAATTTATCTGTTTTAATTGATCGCCCATTGTGTCTATCAAGGCAAGAAAAACAAGGTGCGTGTCTACTACCTGGCCTGGCTGAGGAACAAGATCCTCCATAATGACCCCGAGGTAGAGAAGAAGCAGGGCTGGACCACTGTGGGGGAGATGGAGGGCTGTGTACACTACAAAGTGGGTGAGTGACAGATGATGGCTGTTTATCACGGCTGTCTATTCCACTCCGGATAAATTCTCATAAATGCATCTGGCTCAGTGAATTATTGATTATAAGTATCTGATGTCTGATGGCCATGTGGCTTTTCTGTCCAGTGAAATATGAGAGGATAAAGTTCCTGGTGATTGCTTTGAAGAATGCCGTGGAAGTGTATGCTTGGGCGCCTAAACCTTATCACAAATTCATGGCCTTCAAGGTAAGTCTCCCCTTTCCCATGAGCTGGATTAGTTATGCAATCAGTCAACCAGACGAGTGTTCAAGTTGATTATCTTCTCACGCTCACTTTCTGCTCGTCTCCTTTTTAACCAGTCTTTTGCAGACCTGCCACACAGGCCTGTCCTGGTCGACCTGACGGTGGAGGAGGGTCAGAGGTTGAAGGTCATCTACGGTTCTTGTGCTGGCTTCCATGCCATCGACGTGGACTCTGGAAACAACTATGACATTTATATCCCTGTTCATGTAAGTCGTCAGACAGCAGCGTTTTGTGAGCTGTGAAGTCTGCAGGAGCTCATCCCTCCCATTTTCATCTCAAACAGATCCAGAGCCACGTGACACCGCACGCAATTGTGTTCCTGCCCAGCTCAGACGGCATGGAGATGCTGCTGTGCTATGAAGACGAGGGCGTCTACGTCAACACCTACGGACGCATCATCAAAGACGTGGTCCTGCAGTGGGGCGAGATGCCCACATCTGTTGGTGCGGGTCGAATGCAAAAAAGATAATAAATAAATACTAGATAAAAGTGGACACATCATCTGTATAAACTGTAACTGGCTTGCCTCTTGCCTTTTGCCTTGCAGCTCATATCTGCTCAAATCAGATCATGGGATGGGGAGAAAAGGCCATTGAGATCCGTTCTGTGGAGACCGGCCACCTGGACGGTGTCTTCATGCACAAAAGAGCTCAGAGGCTGAAGTTCCTTTGTGAGCGAAATGACAAGGTAAGATAGATGTTACAAAAAATGCTTTAAAAAGTATTTAAACCCCAAACACGAAGTCCAAAAAACGCTGTGTAATAAATGAAATTATTTGCATCGATCCTTTTCAACTTGCATTCAATTGCATACAGTGCAAAGATGATATTTAATTATAAACTTTATCGTTTTTTGTGAATATATACTCATTCTGAATTTGATGCTTGCGGCATTCCAAAAAAGTTAGAACAAGTTGGGTAACAAGAGACTGGGAAAGTAGAGCAGTGCTCAAAAAACACATGCTTGGCCCATTTGACAGCTACAACAGGTTAATTGGCAACAGGTGATAGTATCATGATTTGGTATTAACAGGGACATCCTCGCAAAGCTCAGTCGTTCACAAGCATGGATTGAGTGAGATTCACCACTTTTCTCCACACACAATTTCAAGAAATTTGGGGATTTCACCATCTACAATCCATAATAGAAATGAAAAAAATTCAGAGAAATCTCTGCATGTCAGATTGTTTTTTTTTAAAAGAAATCATGGCTTTGCATCATGGAAAAGGAAAAGGACCATCCATCCAGAGCAAACTTTGAAAGCCAAATGGTATGGGGGTCTGTTAGTTCCCACGGCATCATGGATAACTGTCTCATTTGTGAAGGCTCCATTAATGCTGAAAGGTACATACAGGTTTTGGAGGAACATATGCTGCCATATAAACAACATCTTTTCCAGAGATGTCCCTGCTTATTTCAGCAAGACAGTGACAAAACACATTCTGCATGTGTTACAGCAGTCTGGGTTAGGTTAGTCATAGTAGATGAGTTCAGGTACGAGAGTGGCCTGTCTGCAGTCTAGACCTGACTGAAAATATGTGGTGCATTATGAAGCACAAAATATGACAACCGGACTGTCGAGCACCTGAAGTTGTACGTCAAGCAAGAATGAGAAAGAATTTCACTTTCAAAAACAATTGATGTCCTCAGTTCCCAAACACTTACTGAGTATGTAACACTGATAAATATGCCTCTGTCCTTACACATGTTGCATGTGTATTTTTACTAGGAATGCAACAATATATTGAATATCATGCAATAAAATGTCTCAATACTGGACTGTGACGATATCTACCGTGATATTACAATGTTAATGATTTTATTTTATTTTAGAAAAGGACTTCTCCTCCCTGCTACACTGTTTTTGTTTTGCAGTTCTGCATACAAAGTTTAAGCATTCATTGCCAAAGACAGTTCATGCCAGTTTTGTGCACATGCACAATTCTGTGCAAATGAAATGCTGTGCAAATCAGATACATTATTTAATAAAGGACAAGTTGTCATTTTCTTTATTTTTTTTTTTTAATGTTGCACTAATTATTGTATGATGGACTTTTTTCTCAATATGATAGCACCTCCGGTTTTTGGTATCGTTACATCATTTTTTTTTTGTTGCTCAGCAGTAAATGGATATTATACTGTTATTGTTGTTGCTCTTATACATTTTTTGTTACTATTAGTTTTTTAATTTTCAGCATGTAAATTTGCATTCTCAATAACCTTGTGAAATTTTAACATTATTCAGTTGGAGGCTTCAAATAAACCCACTGGGTTTTCTGCCTCTCTCTGCACTGTGTATTATTTGCTATCTTTGCCATTTTCATGTATTTTTGGAAATTGAACAAAATAAAACCAAACAGTTTTTGGACAGTCAGGTCACTAACAGCAGCTGAATTTGAAGACGTTACTGACACACACGTCCTTTGTGTCTGTGCTGCTCCTCAGGTGTTCTTCGCATCAGTGCGGTCTGGCGGCAGCAGCCAGGTGTACTTCATGACCTTGAACAGAAACTGCATCATGAACTGGTGAAGGAACAGCTGCTGCGGTCAGTGTGTGTGGAACCCTGCAGGGTTTGGAGAAGGAAGTGCATCCGAAAAATCTCACAAAACGCATGCACACAAATGTGAACAGCTCTCTATCTCTTTCTCTCCAGCTCGCTCTCACTCATGCACTCATGCTCCAAAGACACGCACACACACATACAAACACACATACACAAACACTAAATCCATTCCAGCCTACACTCCTGAAGACACAGTTTCTACCGAGGCCCCCTGATAACATTCTCCCTTGAATCATCACAAAAAAATCACTGATGAGCTTCAAATGTTAATATTCCATCTATTAGTTTGTACTGTATATATTCTCGTCTTGATTTACTTTACTTGGTGGACCTGTGTTCAGTCGTGACTATTTAGTTTCTAATTGTGAAGTATGTTAAACACATTCCTCGATGGTTCTACAGTACGTTTTGAAGAAGGCATTATTTACCTATACTGTATGTCGACATGAAGCTGTAAATAGGTAGCACCTTACACTTAGATCTAAGTCATGCAGGCCTCTTATATAGCCTCCATTCAGTGTGTCGTCACCGGACACACACGTCAAATAATAAAATGCTGGAACGTCCATCTGCAGTGGCTTATGGACCCTCTCCCCCAACAATTTCAGGGAGGCTAAATGGAAGGATTTAGTACAAAAAATACTACAAAGGGACACTGAAGTCAGGACAAAGTAGCTTGTTTAGATATTTTTAGTTATCTATGGTAGTCAGTAACCTGAAGTCCTGCTTTTGCTAACTTTTTCTGGCCTGAATGGCAACTGATGTTGCGACTTTTAATCACGGCAATGCTTCAAAAGCAAAATAAAATTTCATTTTGAAAACGAATAAATAATGACAACCAATCAGATGTCACATTAAATGTGCAGTACACATTAATGAGTACTGTGAAATCTCCTGCTTTGCCTTTTTTTTCTATGGTTTTAAGTGAAACCATCAGGCTTGTATCTAAACTTTGTTTTCATAGATTTACAAAAATACAAAAATTTGTTATTTATATGTAGTGATTCTGTATTGGTATTAGCCTACTGGTATCCTTAATTTTACTGTAATTATATTGCTATTATATTGCAATATACGCTATTCTTGTGGAGTCTTTGTTTGAGGAGGGGAGTTCAGTGTGTTTGGCTGGTAGTCTTACAACAAATGAGGACGTTAGAGAAACGTGGAAAGAAGGAGGGCGTCTCTGAGATTAAAGTGACTAAGGGAGATCACTTTAGGGGCTTTTTCACCCTCCTACTGCAGTGATCTACTCTACTGTATTATATTTCAGTTCTTAGACTATTTCGCTACTAGTGTGGATTTTTTGTGAGAAGTGTTTATCCTGGGGGATTGCAGTAGAACAGCTCTTAGTGTGGCACAGTTCATATTCGTCTTTAGGCCAGTGGAAAGATTTAATGTAGGGTGACTCTGCAATACCACAGAGGGCTCCATCTCATCAGGCACTTTGGAGAACACAGCTGGAACACATGAGACTTAATATATTTTATATCTGTATACATTCTGCCAAAGTTCACAGCATATTCTGCAACAGGGAGGCCAAAGGGGAATGAAGCTGAAACTCTTCCTAAAGATCACTAGCCAATGTTCCTTTCAGTATATACATCCAAAAATGTTGGCTGACTTCTCACTAATATTATGATATCATGCTTTATTACCTGCTTGAGATCCTCACGTTGTGTGTTTGTTAGTAGTGTGTAGGTTTTTCCTCTTTTTCAGGGGTCTGCTTTGTGTAGGCAGCCTCACAGGGGAGATTCTGTGTGCTCTCATACACCAGGCAGTACGGTAGAAGTATGAGGCAGTGTTATCAGGAAGTAGCTCGTGATTTTTCTGTCAGCGGAGGGTAGGTCAACATATGATTCACTCAGATACAACAACATCGTGCTGCCACAGCACTTTGCTGTTACTAACAGGTGGACATTTTAAAGTCAAGCTTTTTTCTTCACTCCTTTCATGCAGCTTATCAGCGTGGAGTTGAGAAAATGTCAACATTTTTCAACCAGTTAGTTCATCGGCTTATAAATAAATGCTGACATGTTAATGTTAAGAGAAAACATCTGTAATTTTTTCATGAAACTGCGAGTATGAAAAGCTTTTGGATGTTATGAAAGGAATCTTTGCTTGTGATCAATGGGATAGTCTGCTTTTTAAGCTAAGGAGGTATATTTTATACACTCGGAAAGAAAGCTATTAAGAATGCAGTATACTGTACGGTCAGGGCAGAGAGCGTTTAATCAAAGATTATATAAATAGATGGTATTTTATGGTGAGATTATAAAAAGAAACTGTATAAATGGGCATGGAAAGCACTTTCACTTCAGTAAACATTACAGATATATCGCGAGCAGATACTTTGATGTGCATGTAAGCCATTGAAATAAGAGTATATAGTACTGTATCAAACTTGTTTTCCCCTTTAGCGAATGTGTTTTTATTCTTAAATATCTGTTTATGTGCCATGAACTACATTTCAAATGTCACAATTACAATCCACCAGGAGCTCTGGCACTCATGCTTTTTATGGTCAAATCATAATTTTTTATCAATCTGCCATGTTTACAGTTTAAGCAGTGCCTTGGAGTTGGGAAGTTATGAGAGGTGTTGAGAACAAGAGGTTTAATGAGCCCCCCATCACTTGTCTCTTACTTGAAATCTCCTAAAGAAGAGGCACAACTATATTTGCTCAGTTATGATTTTAAATCCTGTGCCAGTTAAGTGCACTTAAGTCAAATCCAGAATATCCTGTAGATGGACTTGAAATGCTTTTTTGGCACCACATATATTACCTAAAATGATCAAGAGACGATAATCCATTCAGAAAGTTGCAATAACAGATAAGTTAGTTAATAAATGTCCAATTAACCCAGTGTAACATGTAAAGGCTGTACTGACAGTGGGAGCCAGCATAGAGAAAAGCCATACGTATGAAACATGTTTGTAGAGAAAACTTAGTACTTGTGCACAGATCAAAATTCAAGTCTGTGTGATGTCTGCTCAGAAAAAATCTAGGTTTTCGCAGCAAAGATGAGTTTAAGCGCTTCTTCTTTAATGATGTTGATTGTGTGGTCTCGTAGTGGGGAAATTAGCTTGATATATTCTGAGAAGCCTATTTTATAAAATATGTAAATTAGTCTATATTGAAAAATAAAAGTGAATGTACATCTATAAGACAGATTTGTATTTATATAAAAATGTGTACCGCTCTATTAATCAAAGCACAATGTATTTTAAGGCCGAGAGATCAAAGTTATAAGTGAGCGTAAAACAGAGAGATGGAGTTTATTTTCCCTCATTCACTCAGCAGTCGTCAAACTCGTCAATATGTAATCAGTCTGAGTAGTTGGTTGTAGTGAATGGAGGAGTCCGCTGAGACAGCTGTCTGCATGTGGACACTGTCGATTACTGCAACATTTCAGTTATCTAGACAGAAGAATAATGTCTGTCTTCCTGTTACCAGAAGAGTCGACTGGCTGTGATTCAGACGCTTGTGGTGACTCAGGTTCGTGTTTGATCTGGCCTCGGGTGTAACTTATCCATATGAGGTTGACAGGCTGTTAATATGCTCAGGTGATGACAGGTATCATCACACAGGTGATGCAGTCATGATGTGAAGGGTGCGATGGCCCTTGTGAGGTTATTGGCTCTTGGCTTTGGGATTGTGGATCGAAAAAGGCAGCATTTATGTGCTTTGATCATTTAGTGGCAACTGACCCCTATTCCCATCATTTTTACTCTGCTAGCTAGTTTACATCAGTTGTTAACTAGCTAGTTACACTGGATAAGCTAATGTTAGCAAATCACAAATTAACTAGACAGCTGATTTAAAAAAGTTGTTAGCTAGCTAGTAACCCCTAACAGCTAGTGATTGATGTAGATTAGCTACTTGACTAGCTAAAATTAGCTATCAGCTGTAACTAGCTAGTTAAGGATTGATGTTGATTAGTTCAAGCTAGCTAATCTACATCAGTCATTAGCCAGCTAGTTACCTAGTGTTTTGCTTGCATTAGCTTAATGAAGATAATCTGGAGCCATAAAAGGCTTTCTGGAACTTTTTTCACATATGCACAAGTACTCCCCAACACCTATACACTAACTTTTATGAGTAAAATCAACACACTTACTTTCCAATATATCAAACTTGCTTGGAATACTTTAACTGTATTTCTACCTCGGCTATGGTGCACAAGCTTATTGTGGCACATCAAACTACTTCATTTGCAGTTAAATAAATAGAATTTCTAATTAAAGTACACAGGAGATAGCTTTTCATTGAAAAACACAATTCAAAATAGAATAACACAGTTATTTAATTATCTTTATTGCCTAATTTGTGTTGACAGTTATGTTTCTGGATAGCATCATTTGACATAGTAAAAGCAGTTGTTTATTTTAAAGGTGGGGTATGTGATGTGAAACCTATACAATTTTTATCAAATACAGCTGACATCCCCTTACAGACCCTTCTGTGCTTCTGAGGGAGCACTGGGATGTATTTGTTTGATTGTTGAGTTCAAATATCAACAATCTCTCTCTCTGGAGTTGCATACCCCACCTTTAAGAAGATTCTCATTTTACTAATAAACTTGGTCTGAAAGCCTTGTAATAACTATCTGCCTCTAGTTTTGGGGTGAGGTTATGCAGTATGTCATCAACTTGACTGAGGCAGTTACTTCCAATTATTAATCTTGTCTAATTTTACGCAGCAGACATTTTTATAATGGGTTGTTTATAACACAGAAGAGTAGTTCTGGTTGTTGATTTACATAAAAGCACCTTCAGGGTGTAAAAGTGCGATTCCATTTTGTGCCAAGAGCCGTTAAAAGACCTGAACCTCACAGCTCAGTAGTTTTAAGGAAACTTTGTGTCAGTCTGACTGCAAGCATGATCGAATTTGAGTGCTAAATCCATGGAACTTGACACAAAGTTTGTCATCAGAAAAAAAGAGCCACCACCGAATCGTAGGTGGAGCGCTGCAGGTGTAGAACATCTGAGAGACAGGTGTCCTGTAGGATGATGACATTTGTTTTTAAGAAGCAATACAAGCATTTGAACTAGTCAATCCCGTGGCTGGCTGTCCACCTCAGTGTGACTGGCAGGAGGTGATTCTTCAGTGGCCTTTGGCAGACTGAATGTAGGCTGGTTTGTGTGTTGCTCGTTACAGAAACCGCTCTGTAATTTGCTTTTGTTCGTAATCACAAGAAATAACTGCTTCTCTCTGTCACCTTAACACCTGTTGGGATGCTTGTTCTTGTTTTGCTGTGATGAAATCCCACAAATTGCCTTTCTGAACTAATATTCTGATGAGGCACTCGTCTCTCATAGCTTACATTTCTAATCAATGATGTGTGAATGGATTAGCAGCTGTAGCTGGGAGTGAGGCAGGCAAACTTGGGGAGCTCTAAAACAACATGGATCTTTGGACAGAACTACAATATCTCTTCTTTCTTTTTCAATAACTTTTTTTTTAAGACGGTAAACATCTTTGCAATGTTTTAGTGTGTGTGCGCGCGTCTGTGTTACTTGTGAGAGGTTAACTCCAGATTGTATTTCATAGACTGATAAACTTTAAACTTTCAAAAGATTGTGTTGAATGAATTCATGTCTTAATACAGAATTGTTTGAAAAATAAAATACCTTGATCTCATCTTAGTCTGTGTTAGTCGTGTTTCATTTCTTTATATTCTGACAAGTGTGTGTTATACAATTGTTTTAAAGGAGCAGTGAGCGCCTCCTTTAGATATAAAAGGTTCATTGGTAATGAAAACAAAGGGCAAGCACATCTAAATATTTTGTCAATTTAATTGCTATTTTCTAATGTATCTAGACTAAAATGACACTTGAAGATACATCACCCATTTAGGATATACATTTAACATTTTCCCCTTTAATGGTTAGTGTGCCAACTTTTAAAATGAATTATAAACAGTTAATTAGTTACTGTCTTTCATGTTTTGCGTACAAAGTTTAAAAGAGAAAGAACTAAGCAATAGTCATTTACCTATATTGTGAACAGTGGAAACAAATCTAATCTATGAATAAACAGAACATCTTACTCCTGTTGTAATTCCAACTTTTCTGTGGTTCTCTACACTGTCTGTATCCTGTGCCTGTGAGTTAATCAATAATACATATAAGAATGAAATAAAGAATACTTAGTATTTCATATGTTTACATTATTGATAATCTGTAGAGTATAGATCTCAGAACATAAGTATGTTTTTGAGTGATTACTCCTGTTTTATGTCCTCATCTGGGCGATGTATCCTCCAGCATACAGACATTCAGTGCCTGATTGCCAAAGTTGTGAAAATATAATTCATTATTTTTCAACAAGATCAAACATAATTTTATAAAACAAAATCCCCCTCAAATATAATGAAATGAAAAATAACACTTAGTTCGTGGCCAGTGTCTTTGTCCATGTACTCTGCTGTCTTGTATTTTGATACAAATGATGAGGAGATTTTTGACTGCTGGCATGAAGTCACATGCCCCCCCCCCCACAGTGTTTCTCATGATATAAAGTGCACCCACTTAGTGCCCCCCACCCCAAAAGCCTGTTAAATGACTGTATTCCCCAAGACACATAAAACATTTAAGGGTTATGAATATTATATTCCATTTCTCCCGTATAAACCATCATAAATCTTACAAACTGGTCTCTCTAATTTCTATTATACATTTCTTTGAAATACTATTACTGGGGGTCTGAGCTTAACTATCCAAAATAAAAAATATATAATAGTTAATAGTATTACAGACTTTCAAACAGCCCAGTACAGCCCTGGAGGTGTTATCAGTGACTGGCTGTACAGATCTTTGCTCAGCTGGGCAGAGCTGCACTACAATTAAATGAGGTCACCAAACTTTAATGTCGTAAGAGTGATAAAGGTGTAATTTGTCCTGCCATAATCAGTCCATACATGCCCACACAGTCCTGAGAAGAGGCCTTATCAGGCAGAGTAATTAAAATCATCTCTATTGATGTCTGAAGTGCAGGGTGTTAAACAATATGAAGGTGAACATGTGAAATATACATCAGTGTTTAACCACATGATGGTGCTAAAATCTGTTTGTTTGAGTCTGTTGTCTCTGTCATTGGATTTGTGTTACAAAAGCCTACTTTTTGTTTGCTTTAAAGAAATTCTCAAATTTCACTTCACAGTTCAATTTTCTGAGGCATGCTATGAAATTGATTAATT
>JAJHUR010003652.1:996-13834 GCA_027495735.1 Lutjanus campechanus | reverse complement strand
AAAACACTTCAGTTTGAACATTAAATGTCTTGTCTCTGTACTGTAGTCAATTGAATATAGGTTTGAATATAAGACTTCTGTTTTTATTTATGTTTTACACAATGTCACAACTTTTTTGCAACTGGGTTCGTGCTACTATACCAATAGTAAAAGCACACATTATGCAGAATGGCCTATTTCACAATCATATATAATCGCTGTTGGGCAGAAACCTCATGTGTCCAAAGCTGTTCCTTTTCAGGAAAGTGAGAAAATCCTGTGTTTTTAATCTAAGTGCTGCTTAGTGAACGTTAGTAGCTCTTTTTGATACTTTTCAATGGTTAAATATTTGTAAAACCCACAGACAGACGTAAAGGGTGACCAGTAGGGCTGATTTATGAAAAAAAAACTTAACCTACTGCTGAGTATCTTATCCTCAAATAATAATAATAATATTTTAGTTGATTATCTGAATTTGCAAAGTGACTTCAGACAAATGCAGCAGGAAAAAAGTGCAGTATTTGCCTCCCACATGTAGTGGAGTAGAAGAATAAAGTAGCATAAAATAAAAACTTTACTTGCATACAATACTTAGATACATTCCACTGATTTACTGACCAAATATAACAGTAAATAGTGAAAAGAGAAGGGAGGATCATGGTGACATTAAAGCCCCACGCTGCCTTCTTCTTGACCACATGGAATTAAGTCTTTCACCTCATTTCAGCGAGCAGGGATCAGGTGAAAAGGATTATGTGCTCATTAAATCCCAAAGTCTGAATCAAACCTCAATTATCCTCAAACTGCGACCCCGCAAAGCCTCTCAGGTCACCGCGTGGTTTCGTAAGAGTGGCCGGGAGCTACTGTACAGGGGGAAACCAGCTGGATCCTCGCCTGCACCTCGGCTCCTCCTTGTGTTTCTGTCACTGATGCAGCATCCAGATCATCCTG
Source organism: Lutjanus campechanus (assembly GCA_027495735.1). Classification (NCBI taxonomy): domain Eukaryota; kingdom Metazoa; phylum Chordata; class Actinopteri; order Lutjaniformes; family Lutjanidae; genus Lutjanus; species Lutjanus campechanus. Next base: position 12,904 of record JAJHUR010003652.1, on the reverse strand, counting down.
AACTGTGGGTCCACGTGAAAGAGCCCCAGCAGAAGGGGCCCTGCCAGTTAACATTAAAGTCAATAAAGTCAGAGCAGAGGCAGAGCTCGCAGATTGTTAGATTAGGAGACACAGCAGCGTCACTTTATTTTTGTTGCTTTTGAATACTGGAACAAATCTGCCTCAAAACTCAAACTAATATATATTTAACTGAAATAAAAGCACAGATTCATGTGTGTATATGTTTGATGTTTAAAGTCATTCAAGCAAAAATAACTGATGACAAATGCAGGATTTCCTTCTTTCTTATATTGTAAATTTATTTTTATTTTTTTGTATCTTGGACTTTGAATTGCACTAATAAATAAATAAATAAATAAATTTGAAGACGTCAGGTCTGACAATTTGCTACCACTGTACGATAAGACTACCCTTATGAACGATTTATAAATGGTTGATAATTACCTTATTGATTCTGTTGTAAACACTTTTTGGATCATTAATAAACAAGTTATAAACCAGTTTTCATACATCAGTTCCGGCTCACTATTTAGCAAGATCCATGGTACTCCTTACAGCTAATTGATCTTACTAATGAGTTATTGATGTTTATAATGGTTAATATTTATGTGTTTAGAATTGTTAGTTGTACAAAAACAAAGCGATTTGAAGACATCTTGGAGTTTGGTAACTTGTGATCAGTATTTCTCACTGTTTTCTAACATTTTATCGAGTAACTGGTTAATCTATAATGAAAAAGTATTAATTACACCCTTATTAACTATTACCTACAGCATTTCCCAGCTTTCTATATTGTTAATTTAACTTTTTTTAAAACAGTTTTGGACCATTAGTTGTACAAAAACAAAGCAATTTGAAGAGTTTGGAGTTTAAGAACTTGTGATTGGTGTCTTTTTTTACTGCTTCATAACATTTTATAGACTAAATCATAATCAATAATTAAAATATGCTAATTGCAGGCCTATGAACTATTAACTATAGCAGTTCTCTGTCTTCTACATCGTAAATGTATTTTTTTGTTTGTTTGTTTTAGGCTGTTTTGAAGACATCATCTTGAGGTTTGGGAACTTGACATTGACATTTTTCATTGTTTTCTAACATTTTATAGACTAAATGTTTAATTGATAATGGAAACAACTAGTAGTTGCAGCCTTGTTAACTATTAACTACAGTAGTTCCCTGCTTTTTTAAAATTGTTAAATTAATATTTTTGTGTTTTGGACTGTTTTGAGGACATAATCTCGGGATTTAGGAACTTTTTTGAGCCTTTTTCTTGCTTTCTTACATTTTTTTTAGACTACATGGTTCATCAGTAATTGAAAAAAAGTATAAGTTGCTGCTTATTAACTAGTTAACTAGTCTCTCAGACGAGGTGGCATCTCCTGGAGCTCAGTGATTAGTCAGCTGACAAGAGGACACAACACACTCACACATGCACATTCACACAAAGGCATTATTCACATGCCGCCTCAGTGTGGTGTAACTCCGCTTACATAACTCTCACTTTAATCTTAAACAGAAACAAACCCTGCAGCCCACTTGTTCCACGCTGTCTGCATGTATATTGTGCAGCAGTTAAACCAGTGGAGGGTAGAAACTCAGCAGCTGGAGTCAAAAGGTGTATTACGGGACCTCAGAGTGATTCTGAGCAAAGTATGTTACGTTAGAGTTGTTACGTCTCAGCTGGAGGTGATCCTCAGAGCGTCAACTTCAAGCAAATCAGGGAGCAGTGACGACATTTGGAGCAGCGTTCACTGAGCTGTCTGCTCGCCAAAAGGCCTTTAGGTAGATTACCGCTCTACATTGGTGACGGAGGACTGGTTACTCTGACGTGTGATGCAGGTTTGATTCAGCAATCTGTCCTTTCTGCCCATTCAGCTTTACTTAGATCTCTGTCGCACTTCGCCTCTAATTATTACCAGACTTTTATTCCAAATTAGACACATAGACTTATAGACCTTATTGCAGGGCCACAGTCAGGATTTTAGAGATTTACCAGGGCTGGGTTCTCAATACCTTTAAGGTATCGACCGAAATAACCCACCTACCAAGTAGCATCGAATCTTGGTAGGTGACGATACCTGCATTCAATCCTTTTTGTACGCAGATCTATTTGTATAGTTTTGCACACAGCCAAGCACTGCAAGTGTTCGTCGATTTAATGCAACGTGTGCTTGGCTCACCACCACAGCTACAGCTAGCAGCTACCAGCACCATACAGTCTGTGCTGGTGGGGTTGAGCGCTGTGTGTTTGAAGGAGTTGGCATGACAAGATGCCACCAAAATGAAAGAAAAGGTATCGAATCAGTCTCTCTATTAGATGTCTGACTCACTGGATGCACACTGCTGGTATAAGTCCTACCACTGGGCGCTTGCTCCAAGCAGGATCGCAGTGTCTGCGTCTATGTTTTCAAAGTCCCCAGGAAACAGATTGCAGATTGCAAACACCTGGTCTCACTGTCCCCTTCAATGCATGTAGGAGACAAAATGTGAAAGGCCGTATCTAAAGCCAGTGTTTGTTTTCTCCGTTCTGGAAACACAGTGGTGTATCACTGTGGCCCGGTCTGTCAATATACCCCCCCACAGACACTCCCAACCCCCCCAAATTACAATTGACATGACCTCCCTGTCCTTGGCAGTAGCTACCACCCTGCCTTATTATGAAACAACAACTGAAATTAAAGTGAAACAAAGTTTTGGAAAAGCATTTTGAGCTATTTTAAGATTCTGCCCAGAGGTTCTAATGTGATTATCTGATTGTTTGAGTCTGGTAAATTATTTTGAGCCTGATCTGTTCTGTTTATGTGGTTTTTATTGTACAGACATGTTCATGCAGCAAAACAGACTGTCAGGATTAATCCTGGGACATGGTCGAAATAGGATTATTCAGAGAGATCAAATTATGATAAGTCGACAGAATATTGTTTGGTGGAGACTTCAGAGACAGCGGCTAAAAGATAAAGCAGCCTTTTCTTATTTACAGCTTCAACAGAGCAGTGATGCTGAAAGCTTGACTTGGCTCCACTTTTGTTTTCACACAAACTTCTTTTAAGACTCTGCAGTCTCATTCAGAAGCCAATGAAACAGCCCATGTTTTTGTCTAAACACAGATTCAGATTGTCAGTTTTGGATCTTCATCAGTATGCAAACCACGTCAGCTGGGCGAGTGGTCAGCGTCACTACGAGAAAACAAAGCTGAAATTCATCCTGGACGTCGGCTGATGGTGCAGGCCACAACAGACGGCCAAGAAGAAGAAGTCTGCTCCTCTATGGCCTGTATTGTTGTTGTATGGCAATGCAGTCTGAGTCACCCACCACGAGCGTCCTCCTCATGGACACCCAAGAGCTGCCAACACCCACCAGCAACGGCTGTCCACTAGGTTATAAACGCCCTCCTACATAGAAATATTGTCTGTGGTGGATAAAAAGCAGTTTTCAAATGACTTGGTAAATACTACGATGATGTTTTCATTCTGAAATCCTGTATAACTAATGTGGAAAACTTTGACTAAATAAAACCTGTCACAAATATTTAAAACACAAAATAGGCCTAACTGTCCTAAGAAAATTCTGTATTTTATAAATTGCTGTCTTGTAAATTACAGGTCTTTACAGTTTTCTTTCTAATTTTAAGTTGTTATTTGCCAAACTTTTATGGCATCAGTCTACATGGGAAACAGGGAAGTCATTTTTAAATGATGTGGTCATAACATGAGGAATTTCCATTCTTCTAAAAGGTGAGGATTTGTTTTTCCATCTGCTGTCGCTTGGAAATTTCCAGCATGATGAAGTCAGTCAGATTAATCTGTAATGCTCCCAATTGTTTCTTAAAATAATAAACTTAATTTAAACTTGATTTGCTTTAGATGTATTTACTCTGTTAGTTTTTTTTTTCTTAACTTTCTTACAGTCCAATTTCCTGATTCCATTCAACTCATACTTATCATTATGTAAGCCTATTCCTTTGTGTATTCACAACCCACTTAACTTCAAATTAATAAATTTGTATAAATAATTTAGTATTTTGCCTTGTCTTTTTTATTCTCTTTTCTTTTCACCTCTTGTAACGCAGCATGGATAATTAACTGAGGCTATCTGCTGCCATAAATGTTGCTTGATTGCCCTTATATTCACCTTTATTTGGTTTATACCATTTTTTCTGTCTTTCTTTCTTTTAATATTGTAATGTCATTTTTATTTATAAATTTATAAACTGATCAAAAAAACGTTTATACCTGGCAGCCGTCTTTGGTATTTTACTGCCCCCTGCTGGGCGACCCCGTGCATTGTTAACAGTCAAAAAAAGCGTCGTGTTTAAAAGGGAACCCTTGATTTGTGAAAGTCTCGCGAGATGCGTGCGCGTTGTCTCATCTTTGTGCGCGTTTAATAGGTTAACTAGGTTTATAATGTGACAAAGATTTGGGTGGGTTTATGAACAAAAAACACTTGTTTCGGGTAAGGGAAACATCAAAGATTGGGTCAAAACGATAACTCTCGCGAGAGCTTTCGCGTATGTAGGGCTACTTCACTACTCTATTAAAGACGAAGAAGAAGCCCCACCCCCCTCGAATTTACGTCACATCCGGGAAGTTAGTTCGTTCAGTTGAAGACACAGCGGGTGAAAGTAAAGGTACGTTTAGTTAATCCGCAACCATCCAACTTTAATTGTAAAATGTATAAAGTTTCTGGCTCAGTAAAATGTTATTAGAACGGAAAGTTGTGGTAAAATGGCGGTTTTGTTGATGAAATGTTGCTTTTAAACGGTTAAAGTTGGTGAAATGCGCGTGCTGTACTCATACTAAGTTAGCTAACATGCTTGTGTGAGTTTTTAACAACTGTTATCTATTTTCTGTGTTTACAGATTGAATACGCGTACATAACGTCCAGCATCAAGATGGAAATGTGAGTCTGCTTTTCTCTGTTCCTCTCTCGGTCTCTTTTTGAGTTATCTGGCGGGAGCGCCCTTATCTGTCAGACAATGTGTGTATGTGTTAGACTGGGTTGTTAAAAAGTTTTGCATGTCGTTTACACAGGAAACGACATGCAAACACGTTCATTATAACTTGACATACTTTTTTTGTATTAAGTGTGCAGGCCGTTCCAGCGAGGCTCAGCCTGCGGTGGCTCTGTCCTTTCCTGTAGTGTCTGCTAGAGAGATGTGAGGCTGTTTGAGGCCCTGCTGTGACTTTTCATGGCAGGGTTGTAGGTTAACCTCCAACAAACTTTAAGTGTTTATGGTTGAAAGTGCCCACTTATCTTTTTATTATTACCAAAATTTAAAAAAGCCCCATTCTCAGTACAGAACTGTCAAATATATATGTACCTTAAATGACACTGCCTTGAACCGTAACAGGAGACCATGTGCCATGAAGGTTTTCATTGATCATGTGTTACTATCTGTATTTTACATGGAAATCAGTCTCCTGTTAAGTAGTCAACTGGTTTCCTGATAACTCTAATCAGTATTTTAATACACCAGTGCAATATGGTTGGAATTTTTTTAACCTAACACGAGGCTTAATGTCCACACAGTGTAACGGTCGCCCAGTATTACACAATGTAGTCCAACAGTGCCCAAGTCTCTGAATAGCCATATTAGCAACATAGTGACGCCAAATTGAACAGGATAAGAAACCGAGTAAATACTAAAACGACACAAAATACGGCAAAACTTACAGGTTTCCAGTTTGAAGTCGATTCACAACAGCTGGTGTTTAACTATCATTGAGCTTGAAGTGATACTGGCAGGTGCTCGTTGATAAAGCAGTCAGATGGAGTAAGATCCACTCACGTTGTGCTCAAAAATAAACACTTTGTTTGAGGCTGGGGGCTGATGGTAACGATTTGCGCTGCTTCTCTGACATGGTGTCAGTTAGTTTGGAGCCAGTAATTGCTCAGTAACCAGCCTGTCACTCTGAAATAAAACACAGATCTGGGAGATCTGGTAGTATCAGGTTATTTCCAGGCACTGGTAAAACGAGGGAAAATAGATTTTAATAGTCAAAACAATAGTCACACGAACTTTTAGATTTCTTAATGAATATTTGAAAATCATGATCCATCCCTAGTTAGTACAAACTAATACAAAAATGTCAAGCACTAACTAGTGTAAAACTCTTTTTACAGACCATCACCTGCAGGGATGAAGCCAGTCTTCGCTTTGCTCAGGCCTCCTGACTGACACCTGGTGCTCAAGTATGACTTTGAGCTGAACAATAAGGTTAGTTTTTGTATGTAAAGTCAACATGTGGCCTTAAAGTAGCTGTTTTGTCTTGTTGTGCACCTGCAAAACTGCTACATTGCCTTGGACTGATCTCCTATGTTTGAACGTCGCTTGTGAACAAAATGTTTCATGCACAGTGAATCAGTTCTTTCAGATGTGACTGGATCACTTTGAGTCATGGTTTTAGTGAATACAGATTTGTTTCCACTGGTTTACCCACTGAAAACTCAAACGTGCACCTCCTACTGCTAGCTAACGGTCAAGAGGGGTTAGCTAGTCATCCCAAATCACATTCGATTGAATACATTTATGTAACTGCCCCAAGTTCATGATGAGTCATCAAAAATATCTGTTTCACAAGAAGAAAAAAAGAATGATTTCAGTCCAGAAAGATAAGAAATTAATAAATGACATATGAATATGTGATTGGAACTTGGAAATGTATTTTTCATTTAAATTTCTTCATGTCAATTGAAGCCAAACTGCCTAATGCATGTGAGAAAAATATAAAAATCACTTAGAATCCGCTGAAGGGTTGAAATGTTACCATATTTTACAACACCATGTTTTGGAAAGACATTTGAAGATGTGAAATACTAGTCCTCCATGGTAAGAAAGGTTCTAAATTCAGGACAGTATGAAAAATATTTATAAATTTAATGTCATAATTTTGGTGAGCAGTGTAAGAGTTTGACCACTGATCAGACTAAGAAAGTCAAGTCTTGGTTCGTGCTACAGGAACATTGTGATTAGCTTTTGTAAGTCATAATAAAATTATAAGTCAGTGTAAGAATAGAATTCACCTCGGATCTTACTTGATGTGACAACGTCTTGTTGAAGATTAAATCTGAAAGACGTGTGCAGGCCGTTCCAGCGAGGCTCAGCCTGCGGTGGCTCTGTCCTTTCCTGTAGTGTCTGCTAGAGAGATGTGAGGCTGTTTGAGGCCCTGCTGTGACTCTTCGTGGCCCTGCTGTGACTCTTCGTGGCAGGGTTGTAGGTTAACCTCCGACAAACTTAAGTGTTTATGGTTGAAAATTTGCTCATTTATGTACACCTTGAAAGAAATTTCATTAACTAACTTCTTTATACTGTCAGCTAAAACTGTGTAGCTATCATGTTTCAGTTATAATTGGCGGTAAAGCCCCAGGCTTTACTAAGTCATAAGACTCTCATTCCTTTGTGGTACATAATACATGACGTGACCTTCAGTTGAATTTTGGTAAAATGTCCAATACTGAATGTAAAATACTCTTTTTACAGGATTGCAGAGATGAGGCCAGGACCAGTCCTACTCATGCCTCTTGACTGACATCTGCTGCTGAAGTATGGCTCTAAAATAAAAGGTTAGTTTCTATAATTTAAAGACAATACGTAGCCAGGCTGTTTTGTCTTGTTGTGCCCTTGTAAAACTGCTACATTGCCTTAGAGTGAACTCCTATGTTTATACATGGCTTGTGAACAAAATGTTCCACGCATTTTAAGACACCGAATCGAATCTTTTAGATGTGACTGGATCGCTTTGGGTCACGGTTTAAGTGAATACAGATTTATTTCCACTGGTTTACCAGCTGAAAACTCAAACATGCACCTCCTGCTGCTAGCTAACGGTCAAGTGGGGTTTGCTAGTCACCTCAAATCACATGTGATTGGATGCACTTATGTAACTGCCCCCGAGTTCATGAGTCATCAAAGATATGTTTCGCAGGAGGAGAAAAGAGACTGATTCTGAAAGAACAATACAGAGATACAAAAAAGAGAAATATTTCATTTCACTGTCTGCAAGTCAAGTGAAGTGAAATTGCCTGAAGACTGATGGTCTTCAGTAAGTACCTGTTGGCCTGATTAGAAGACATCCCTGTTTTCAACATGTGTTTTGGAAAAAGACATTTGAAGATATGAAACATTAGCCCTGCATGGGGGAAAAAACATTAGTCAGCATGGTAATGTATGTAACATTAAATCTGTAAATCGCGTGCAGGCCGTTCCAGCGAGGCTCAGCCTACGGTGGCTCTGTCCTTTCCTGTAGTGTCTGCTAGAGAGATGAGAGGCTGTTTGAGGCCCTGCTGTGACTCTTCGTGGCAGGGTTATAGGTTAACCTCCGACATTGTTGTCTTAGCTTTTAAGCCAGACAAAGTGCTTGTTCCGCTGCTCAAGTGTTTACTGTAAGGTTGTTGACTGAAATCTCATCTTTGCTTTACAGGAGTGGAACACTGAGCGCCATTCTCTGAGGCTGCTGAGTGCAGAAGTCGAGGGAGGTGAACTGGTACGTTAGGCTGAAGTTTGTTTTTGTTTTTTAACCGCTGAATGTGGCAATTAATCACAGAACATCAGTCAACCCTGGGTTGTCTGGATCCAGTTTTGTTTGGCAGTGATTAAATTAACTATTGTGAGATTTCAACACTTTTGATGGTTGGTTTGCTTTTATTTACTCAAGTGCTTCTGTGGTCGGTCAGCTTTTGATTCTTTGTATTTAGCCCATCTCAGTCAAGTTATTGGGTGATGCTGATGTTGTATAATCAAGCATCTGACTGTTACATGCTTTATTTTTGTTCTTTCTAAGGTTTCACAGGCCTCAGTCAAAGAGTTTATACCAGTAACCATGTGGATCCTCGTTGAAACCAGACTGCACTGCAAACTTCAAGGTTTCACCAACATGACGAGGCTTTGATCCAGGTGGAGGATGCTTCTCCAGGCTTGACAATAAGAGATGTATTAAAATGTCTTTATCTCTTGATTTGATCTCAGAGTTGGAGAACCAGTCTGTCTGCGGAGGGGAAATAAAGGTCGTACTTGAATGTCTAACAGAAGTCCAATACTGTGATCGACAAGAGGAAAGAATGTGTCCAGAATTATGTTGATAGGAAAGTCGTTTAGAAAATATAGTGCTGTGGATTGACAAGAAATGCTGTTAAAATAAATATTCTAAACACATTTGCTGTGGTTGTGACTTGATTTGAAATCAGAAATGCCTATATTACAGTTGGTAGAAATACATTGATGGTGTCCCTGAATTTGGTTTCACGTTTATTGTGGGGAACTTTGTGTTTTTCTGCAACAGTACTTGCCTCTACTTTGTTCAACTAGAGCAGGACAGATTCATTTAAAATCTTGAAATTTATTTATTAAAAATACATTGCAGTACTTTTTTTTCTTAAAATGATTAGATAGAAATGATCTACCTCTAAAACAAGCTGTTCTTGGTGAATTTTACTGGACAAAAGTGGTTTTCACATATTTCACATGTGTATAATCTAATTTGATAATGAAAATGAAAATTAAGCCTATTGATAAGCTCCTGTAAGATTTTTGCAGGAAAAAACTGAAGTAATATGTAGGTGGTGCTTAATTTGTTAATTCTGCAACAGTTTATGTGTAATACTGGATAAGATCCATGTGAGGGTGATACTGCACCACGTGCAGGTCAGTTACTCCTCTTGTAAACGGAAGAAACACTTTATTTTACTTTTTAAATTATGAGTTAATGACTTCCTGAGCCAAATAACAGAACTGATTGATTATCAAAATAGTTTTAAAATAATTTTCTTTCGATCAACTAATCAGGTAACCAACTAATTGTTGCATCTTTACTTGTATCTTAAGTAAAAGCAATACTGTATCTACAATATCTGCTCTGCATTTAAGACTAAGGTAAAAATTAAAAAGTATTGACAGCAACATGTACGTTAAGTGTTAAAGTAAAAGTTGTTGTTGGGGCAGAATTACCCATTTCAGGGAGTTATATTATCACACAGTATATACAGTATCTCATTGTTGGAATATTAACTGATGCTTTCAGCATTAAGTGTTTGTCAAGCACAGTTAAAAGCAAGTTTCCATGTACAATGAAGTTCTTCGTTTGCCTTCCAGTCTGAATGATGTTGAACCATGAAAGACACAAATAAAAGCGAAGAAAAATATAAAAAAGATGAAAATACCAATGTAAAAATATAGAAATACAAGAGATAAAGATATCAGGGGAGATAAAGAGAAACAATATGTACAAGTATAATATACGGTATCAAAAATACATGTTATATACAACGTCCAGTGTACAATAACCAGAATCAGAGACTGTGCAAAAGCAGCAGCGTTGTAAGAAATGAGGCAGCATGAGTGTAAAGAAAGTTTATGATGAATACTGTGAAAAATGTGAATATGAGCAGCATGAATGTGCAGAGTGGACTGAGTGCATGTGTGGGCAGTTTGTGTGTGCAAAGTGAGCTTCCTTTTGCTGAGGAGGGGGGTTAAGGGGCAGTGGGTTTGATCTTGTTGATCAGTCTGATAGCCTGAGGTTAGAAACTGTCCCTCGACCTACTTTAGAGCTGCAACTAAAGATTATTTTTATAGTCGATCAATCTGTCAATTATATTCTTGATCAGTCGATTAGTTGTTTGGCCTATAAAATGCTAGAAAATGTTGAAAATTGTTGATCAGTGTTTACCATAACTAAATGTTTTATCGACAACCCAAATATATTCAGTTTACTGTCAGAGAGAAGTAAATTATTATAAGTTCTATAATAATATAAAGTAAACATGTACTTTTCCGTATTGAAACATGAAAAATTAAGACTGAATTTTATTTTATTTTATTGTGAAATGTCTGAAGTGTAAGTCAGGCGGACATGACGACGTTACTTTCGGTTTCACAAATAAAAACAAAGACATGCCATGAAGCTAAAAGGACTGAACTATAAGGTAATTTTACAACCTAACAGAGACGTTTCAGTGTGTAGATTCAGTGAGCATTCTTATTTATTGCAGTTTTTACGTCTATAAATGAAATATTAACTCACAAGTCGCCTCGCAGTGTCACTTGGTGATATTTCTAAAAAGTTATGTGGATATTTCCAATTAGAAAACACGTCGAGTTGTTGTTTTGCAAAGAGCGTGCTTCTTATTTCTTCTATTTTTATCTGATAGAAACCACATACCGTGCATCATGTTCTGACAGAAACCACGTTTTATAAACAGCCACAGTTTACAAAGAACAGAATAACTTTCACTTTCGATGAAACGTCCTGGACTTGAAATGTCACGTAGCCTTGACAAATAACCACGTAGCGTTTAACATGACATATTTAAACAGGAAAATATGAAGTATGAAAAGTTTTACAAGGCAGCTGATAAACTACAGATTTATTTCCTCACAGCCAAACAGAGAAGGGCAGCAGATACTGAAGGTGTTATCAGGACTTGTTTTATCGTATTTGAGGAGCCAGATGATAAATCAAGTCAACATGATATAAAAATATAATTTTAGTTGGTGGTGAAGTCATTAAAAGTGGATAAACATCCATAGTTTTCTGTTAAATTTCAATCTGCGTTCATACTACGTCAATAATGTTTTAACTAATCTGTGGCTTTTATCGCCCCCTGCTGACCGTCAGTGGGAGTTGCAGTAGTGAACTTCTGTGGTTCAGTTCAATAACTGACTTCTAGCGGTGACCACACTGATCTATAATTATAAAACACCTTCACTGTAAAGCCAGATGCTTTTGTTCATGTCTCTATCTTGTATCAATGCTTATAACACCAGGGCTGCAACTAACGATTACTTTCATAGTCAATTAATCTGTCAGTTATGTTTCTCGATTAATTGATTAGTTGTTTGGTCTATAAAATGTTAGAAAATGGTGGAAAGTGTTGATCAGTGTTTCCCAAAACTCAAGGTGAGATTGTCAAA
>JAJHUR010003610.1:1037-44854 GCA_027495735.1 Lutjanus campechanus | reverse complement strand
ATTTGGCTAGAAAAGTCTCAGTAGATGTTTTATCACACCTGTTCAGAAGTCTCATCACTCTTCCAGCTGCCGGAGGAACAGGGGCTCCCAAGAAACAAATCACTACCCATTGTTTATGCACTTTTTGGCATAAGATTTATAAGGAATTAGTGATTATATTTGGGACAAAAATTACTTTTAATTGGGGTGAACTCCTTTTTGGACTCTTGCATTCAACAACTATAAATTTTAAAACAAAATGCTTGTTTGGAATCTTGAGTTTAGCTGCTATAAAAGCAATTACAAGGAAATAGCTTAAGCCAGAAACCCCATCTATAGAGACAGATACAATATAATTCATGAAATCTTTGTAATGGAAAGAATCACCTTCTCCTGGACTTCAGGTAAATAAATTTGAGGAATTTGGGAGAAGTGGGAAAATTATATTTCCCACTTGTGTATTGTATGTGTGTAGGTATATGTCTACTTTTTTTTTTAAATTTGATGTTTACTTTTTTCCATTATCTTAAATAGAAAAACACTCCATGTTCAATTTTTGTGTTCTATGGTTATACTGTAATATGTGGGAAAGTTGGCTCACTGTGTGATGGTATTTAACCAAAGACTGCTGTGATTATATGATTCCAAATAAAGATAAACTTTTTTTTTTTCAAGAAAGAAAAGCTGGTATTGAGCCATCCCCCACTGAGGTCAGTGCCTGTAGTTTTACATATGTAATCATTACATTTGAGCATCGACAAAAACATTTTCTTTGCTCAAAAATTGATGGTGGTATTTGACATCAGTGAGTGTTTCCAGGAGACCTCTGAGTTTTGCTATCAGCGGTAATGATGACTGACCAATCCATCTGTGGATCATTCATTTCTCTCTAATTATCTCACATGTGCATTCTGCCTGCCCGTGACATTTAGCAAGGGCTTTTTCAGTAAGTCACAGGGTGGGCCGAGATGCCATTAGGTGATAAGGTTCATTTATTGTGGGGCTCTCATCAGCACATTTTCCTGCCTTAAGGCATAAAATACAATCCACACTGATTAGCATCAGCCCCATATCAGGAGAAACATAATAGCCCCACTCTGAAGGTGAACCTTTTGAGGGCACAATCTTTACTCAGTGCAGACAATTGCCACAGATTTTTTGCAGTTAGTGGATTATCTCTCTGGCTTTGTGTCCTGAGTGTTGCTCACACGAGGGGGGTGGTGGATTTGTTTAGTATTCAGCCATTGTCAATGTGGAATTCTGCAATTTAACCATTAAATAACAGCTTGTCCTTCATACTTATAGTTTGTACCTTGATGTAATGTTGCTGTCAAGGTTTATTAATTGATATAAAGACAAATTAGAATCGAGCCAGCCAAGTGTTTCACCAGACTCAGTAATTGAAATGAACCAGCCCTCTGTTTGCCCTTGGGAATGAGTGCCTAAAAAATAGCTGTAAGTTTGTTTTCACCTATAACAGTGCTGTTAAGCCCCCCACCCCCCATTCAAATATGACATTACAGACAATCTAATGACACAATATGCCTTTTCTCTCGAGATACTTTGCTGGCTTGCTATGAGATGTGATCCATTACAAGCTGCAGTGACACAATTTAATAATGAAGTTGATTATGTAAGAGAAACCACCTCCAGCGGTTGTTAGTGGATGTAATGGGTAGGATAGCTAATTAGTTGGGTTGGTTGTCTTTGATTTATATAGTCTTTCCTATCATTCCTTAATCAGCTGAAAGCAATGATCCATGAGCAGACAAAGCCCATTTAATTACAAAGCCTGTGATCGTGACAGAAATGCCAAGCTCTGAGAAGGGTGTTTAAAACTTACATAAGATTGTCACATTTTCTACATTGATAATTCAGATAATTGAGTTGTAATTAGACACATCACATTGTTTGGGCAGTATCAAGACAACATGCAAGTGAGTCATTCACTTGCAGCAGGAGATCTAAAAGCAATAGTTTGAAGCAGTTAGGAAAGCAAGTGTCAGCTCCAGATGTACAGTATGTTTATTATACAGTCTGTGAATAACATATGTTAGTCACTTAAATCTAATGCTGCATTCATGTTATGTGGAATCAACCATAAATACAATCTGCAGACTGTAAAGAGCTGTTAATGTCAATGAATGGCTAGTGGGCTAGATACATTTAAACTTTTCTCTGGGCTCCCCTTTGTCCCACTTTACAGTAAACATTGTCAATCACCTATCAATCAGGATTATCAAATTGTGAAAATAATTTTGTAATTAAAATTAGGATAAAAGATCAATCAAGTGACAGGTGATTAATTCAGTATAGCATAGTGTGCAAAGTAAACCAAGTGTAGACCTTAGAACAGTTAATAGGCCTAGTTTTTGCTTTTTCTGTTCTTTTAGAGATTTTAAATTTGTATTATTATTACTGTGCTTTTTTATTTAGTTTTTGACTTTGAAGTCATTGACTAACATATTTTAGACCTCATTAGTGATGGTATGTGCATGCTATGTTGACTGTGTGTGCTCATAAAAGGTGGAAGAGATCACAAAAAGCCCATACTGTGGTGAAAACTGTAGGCGTAAAAATGTACAAATGACTTCACACGTGCACATGTATGTCTGCTGTGTATGTTCTACTTATTTTCAGGGCTTTATGCATTTATTTAATATCTGAAACAAGATGATTTCATTGCCAGTATCTTCATTTTCAATAAACAAACCTATTTTAGACAAATTCTTAAACAGTGAGCATTTTTCATTAAACTCATGAATGTAAGCACCATGTAAGCATTTTCCCCATGGAACAAAAAGTAAATTGATTATTCAAGAAAATAATTATATATTAATTCATAAGGGATATAATCGTTAGTAGCAGCCCTATATAGAACCTTAAGGTTCTACACAGAATCTTAATAAACTCCATTTTCTGAGAGTCTACCATCTAGTGTAAAGATAAACAATCACAAATGTACTGTAATCATAACCTGACCTGTATATCTGTATAAACTGTTCTATTTTCCTATCTAATGTGGCACAATACAGGTTTATAGATTTTGGGATGAAATGTGCCTCAATACGCAGCTGATTTACAGTAAACACTGGCATATGGACAAGTGGCATTTTCTAATGTTACTGATCTGACATCATTATGCCACCATAAACACAAAACAAACAACAGGATCGGCTGCCTGGGAGGCTCTAAAAAGAGCAGCAGAGGAGAAGTCAGGAGGGACATCAGTTCGATCAGTGGCAGGGGAGTAGAAAAGAGACAGAACATGAAACTGAAGAGATATATCGAGAAAATCAATAAGCAAAAGAACTGCTGTGAACAAGTTATGACAGATGGACACACACATGCACACTCTCTCACCCAGACTGTGCAAACATCATTCTGACTGTTGTGTTGTTGAGCCAAGTTTTGTTTGCTGTTATCCTTTTTGGAAATCACAGGCATATGAGTACAATATGTTGAATTAAATACAAATCTCGTTTTTAGACTGACGTGGAAGGAGAAATACGTTATTTCTTAGAAAAGCTCAATCACTAGAAAAAGGACAAACTTAAATTCCTTGGTGCTCCCCACAGTTTTGCTAATTGGAACACACAGCATGAATGTGATTTGTGTGGGATTATAATAAAACACAAACTAATTTACATTTGTGTAATCTATTTACAACTAGGACAAAGGCACTTAATGAAAATCTCACATGCTACAGTTCAGTAAATTGTGCCTGACAAATATTACACAGTAATATGCTCTCTGCTCATCCATACGTTGTATAATTACAGTATTTTAGATATCCATGGTTACAATCTTATTAACAAAAGTGCCAGCTACAACCCTTTTTGGTTACTGGTAGAACCTTTATAAAGGGTCCACTTGGAACCCTTTCAGAAAGTTCTACCTAGGACCCCACATAAATGATTATTGCCAGAATCATCTGTGAAAGTTTCCACCCAGTTCCAACCCCCTCTGTGGTGTGGTTCCATCCAGAATCCTGTCTGGACAATCTATCCAGAACCTTTCTACCTTCTAAGGGTGCTAACAAGAGCCAATCCAGGGGGTTCTACCGAGAACCTCTTTATATTCCAAGGGTTTTATCTAGAACCGACCCAGGTTGTTCTACTATGGATCCTATTATTTTATGGTACAAAGACCCCTTGATAAACCCTTGACGAAATAGGATTTCAACTATCCTTGAAGAACTCTTCCTTGTTAAAATTTAGGTGAAAAGGGTTCTTAATGGAAAGAACCCTTGACTAATACTTACTTCAAGAAGCAAATGGTTCTGGGTAGATCCTAAGGCCTTCAGGAAGAACCCTTTTGGAACCCTTATTTCTAAGAGGGTTAAATATTATATACTAGTTTTTAAAAAATATTTATTTATAATATATAAGACAAAACTTGGGGGAATTATGCATCTTACAAAATAAAAATGCTGTTAGACTCGCAGCTCTGAACAAAATTAAGCAAACTTCATTGACCAGCCTATTGGTAAAATACATTCAGAAATATAAAAACAGCTACATGATCTAATGCAATGCAATACACCCTCATCTACAAGTTATCAATCATATGATTGGTTGCTTTTGTTATGTTCTTTGAGCCTTTTGTTTTTAGTTTATTTTCCCTTTTTGAGAGCTTTACAATCACATCTGCTTCATTAAGTTATCTACAAAGAGTAAATCCATCGTCTGCTAGCATCGTTACTCAAACTGTAAGCTCCTCCAGCTGTTGAAGTCAAAGTCAGTATGCCAGCATTTGCACGCTGTGCAATATTCAACAGCTATTCAACAGTCTTTAAGAGGACTTCAAATTAGATTTTGTTTAAAGTATATCACTTAGTTAATCCACTGTAGCAACATTAATTAGATAGAGTAGATAAAAAGATGTGTTTTACATCAGGCATCCCAACCTTTTGAAATGCCCAATTTTTACCAAAAGGCTGATTTTCCCGATGGCTACAGAAACAAACATTTTTCCTGAGCAAGTAGGGACGGCTTAGTGTTGGTCTTGTGGGAATAAACAGATTTGTTTTCCAAACAGTCAGTAACCATGGCGAAGACATCATCATCATCGTGCCAAAGCATCTCTCGTTCCCTGCAGCAGAAAGCAGCAGGGCATGGAGAGACCAGCAGACCACGAGTCCTCCCACTGTCTCACTGCTGTTCAGAATACAAGGGCACCTCTGACCAGAGGACAGCCAGCCTCTGAAAAGGAAAAACCCACCAGAACACACTTTAACACTGGTAAAAGCACAACTACTGGTAAGTATACCCTCACACTCCTTTTGGGGGACACTGAAAATGCTTATAATGTTACACTGAGATATTCATAGGCTATGACTTATTTAATAATAAATGAGTGTTAAATTTGATGCAACTTAAATCCACTGCCTCAGAATCAGAGATTGGCAGTAGTTCAATTAAGTGTATTTAAAATATGTATTTAATTACATTAAAGTATTTGGGGCAGTTTGTAAAAAAATACTAATACTAAGAGAGCTATTTGTGTATTTGAAATACTTAATTATCATGCAGAATTAATATGCAATTTTATTCTCAGAAAGGCATATGTTTGTCCCCAGGTTAAAAAAGCTAATCATAGTCTTTTGCTAAATGCAAGTGAATCATGTCCCGTTGGGTCCAGCAACACAGTCCTTCTGAACTACATTTGTGCTCATGATTGTTTGAGGAAAGAAACTGCTTTGGTGTTTGGTGCAAATCTCCCCTAAGATAAAAGTGTGTAATCAAAATATGATCAGATATTGCATGCTAAGGAAAGCTCACTGAATGACATTAAAATACAACAGAAAAAAAAGCAATTAGTGAACACGTGCTCAAAATGGCAAATATTATGCTGGCATAAACCATCCAGCATGCACCCCTGAATTCACAGCCTCCCGCCTCCAAGATGTTCTGATTGACCACTTCAAATCTATGGCGTTGGAAATTAGCACAAGTCATCTTTTCACTGTAGTGCAACTCCCCAGGAAGTGTGCTGGGCTTTGAAGTCAATTATACATATTGGCAACATTGTGTAATTCCAACCCACATAATGGACAGCAGCAAGAAAAGACATTTTCCCATATACTTAGATTGTGAAAGAAGTGGTTGCAAAATGGTTGATCGGTGTTTCTCATAGTTTTTACACCGCATACCACCACAGCAAATATTAGACTCTCACAGCACCACCATTATGACCAATGGTAAAATACAGCAGCATGGACAGTTCACACAGGAGGTTTATTCTTTAGAAGATTTATTGTTGACTGTTGATTAGCAGGCTGAAACAAAAATATTACAGAAAAGACTAAACCATTCTAAAATTACATTTAAGCAATTTCATAGTTCGTGTATTGTCATTTGAAATGTAGTATTTTGATTACATCTAAAATTCTTAAAATCTTAATCTTAAATTAATTAATTTCTTTATTAAAATGTTAAGAGATTCCTCCGTGTACCACTAGAGGGAGCTTACGTGCCGCCAGTGCTACTCACACCGTCGTTTGAGAATCCAGTGGATATATAATTTTTGTGAGCATCACAACCCCTGCGAAGTGACTCATTTTACTATCAGAATTTGATCCGTTCGATCGGTTAACATTTGTAAAGTAGCAGAGCTGCACCATGAAAGAATGCTACCCCCTTTCAGCTTAGCTGAGGGCTAAACCAGAAGTCCAACAGGTGGAAGTCTGTCACTCTGGTCTACAGAGCATGACGGTGTGCATTCATCTGGGTAATTTCTTTACTGTGGGAAGTGGCTTTTTTGGATTCATGCACTACTGAGAAACATTTATAGGAATGAACAGAACATATCCGGTTCTTATTATACATCCATGATGTAGGGGGGTTAAAGTCAGACCCATATTGAGGCTAAATGCCTAAAATGTGATCATATTAGTTTGACAAAGAATATATTTTTGTAATTTCAAATTGCAAATTACTTGCTGTTCCTGCTGTTCATAAATGCACCAGAAAGATAGATGATGGTTGAGTCTCATTCACAGGATGTCAAATACTGATATTCTGGGTTGGTTAAGTGTCTTGAGCTCTGCAAAATGATGAGAAAATAAGAAAATGTAGGCAGAGGGTGGGGTCTCTGCAAATACAGCCACCATCACACACTTCCAGCGGGTCAAAAGTTATAATTGTTGCTCATTATGCCTTCAAATTAAATTCAATCTCTATCAGTATTTTGTATTTTGATAGATTTGATGAGCAACTATTTGTAACAAGATAGATATAGAGTATTGGCTTGTCTCTAGTCTAACCATTGTGCACCAGTGTTCAACAGCTATAAATAGGAAGAAATTTATCCCAGATGAGGCAGAGGTACCAATTTCACCATTGACAGTAACATCAGCAGACCAGGATGCAATATAGCCACAAGACCCTGCGTTTTGAATGGGGAGTGTGGCCGCAATCACACACTGACTAACTATATTTGTATATTTATACTCTGAGCCCATGCAAACACCTTTAAATGAATGTAACAGGTTCACTCCGGAGGCTGTTTGAAGATGAAGAAATATGAACTTACTAGCCGGAGTAATAGTTGACAAGGCATGTTAAGAGAGAGTGGGTTCACTAAAAATAGTTAACTCCACTCCATCAACAGTTCATCACAAAATAACACACCGAACCACACAAACTGGTGATGTCTTACAATGTAAGAGTGTCTGATGGTGGGTTTTTTTTCCTCCCATTTAAACCAGCACTCAGAGCCCATTCCCTTGATCATTCATTTTCATTCGCTGAGTTGATGAAGCATTATTTTCTCATGCTATTATTAGTTCACGCTTTCAGTTTCATCAGTAACTCCAAAGCCATTTCACGATAATCTCTGGGATGACATTGAGATGATATTACGCAGTGTGCTCCAAGCTTGCACATTGCCAAAGCCTCTACAGCGAAGCAAGACAGTACCAATGCATTACAATTCATCTGATACAGCCTGCACAGCATGGGTACCACCATGATTACATTCAAAGACATGTGGCTCATTAAATTGTAATGTCATATGTATTTGGACAAGTCTTTGAAGTGAAACAGTCCACCTTTGATATTGTCTTCACCTCCTGGAGCAGAGGTTTGTGCGAGAGCACTAATGGTCCGTTACTTTGATTTACATCTGTGTGACAAAAGCACCTTTCCTGTCATTATCATCTCGAGAAACATGCGGTGGAATTGTCCTCTGTCTATTACTGTGTACTTTCTATCAATCATGATAGAAGAGGCGTCAAGTGAGGGATATGAGAGAAAGGAATCAGGAAAAATCCTGAGAGGACAAAGTCATGTTTATTGGTTTTTATCTTCTTTCTTTAGCTTATTACATGTCAAACACACTTACTGTGAAATACTTTACAGACATACTGTGTGTGTGCTGAATGAGTTTGTTTTTAAGAGTTTCTGCTTCAGACATTATTAATGCACAATCTCTTGATTTTCATTAAAGGAGAGGCATGTTCATTTGCCCTGCCCTCTGCATTTATCAGACAAAGAGTGATAGCGGCGTGTCCCATTACAGTTTTAAAATAGCCCTTAATTAAAATCAACGCAATTCAATTAAGATGAGCTTAAGATTCATGTATGTTAATTACAAAATTAAACGGTAGGTAAGCATTGTGTGCCAAAAAAAAAAGCCTCAAGTGCTACTCTGTTATCACTGCCTGTACTTTGATTGTTACTGGAGACATTAAATGTCATGATAACACCTACACAATACGAGAATAGTCAATGTGCAAATATCACATTATCACTTTTTCAAGCACAGAACAAGTCACCATAAAGGATTCTCTGGTGTTATCATTGGGGAAATATTCTTTTTATGAGCTTGATATTTTAACAGTATAATTACAGTTTATCTCCAAATCATTCTGTACACTTAATTTAGTTTAAAAAGCAACTTCAGGCAAAGCTCCTGAAAATACACAACTTATAACAGTTGACTGTATCTGCCAGGATGCAGCCATGACATTACAATTAATCCTTTTTTTTTTCAAGAATGTTAATGTGCTTTCTTGCAAGTTCACTAATTCACTCCTATGTAAATGTATGTGTGAATATTCTTTTATTATGCATATCTGGCAGATGGTGACAAAAAAGGTGATTCATGCTGTTATGAAAGGTTAGGGCAGATGTTGTGAATGTGACACACCCTGAGGTTGTGAAAAAGTGGCATGGAAACTGTTAACTAACTATATGCCAACAAATGAACCCCACTGCAGATGGTATAATAAAGGTGCTGATGTATAGCAGCATTTTAGTAGCTCTTTAATTGCTTTTCTTGGCTGAGTAACAATGGCCATAGAGTGGAACTTCACATATAGTAATATCATATCTGACTGTAAATTTCATTTTTACTTCCAATTATATGACACATTATTGCAACTGGATTTATATAGGTGTTGTAATAAACAGTCAGTGTTCATAGTCAGGAATTACTTTGTGTAGTTTATGTTTAAATGATAAGTAGAAGGAGACGATTAATGCAAATCCTGTGCAAGAGGTTAAGCTTTTACCACTTAATACAAAAAAATCAGAAACTAAAACTCTCAGCAATAGTTAAGGAACAAGAATGTTTGTTCATGGGAAACAAAGATTTTAATAATAGAAGGGATCTCATTAGAAGAAACATCAGAACAAATACGGATGAATTTCCAACTTTGGAAATCCTTTTTGACACATAGACTACAGAGGCAAAATGAAAATAAACACATAAAATTAAGCTTTCTTTACCATTAGCCCTTTTAAATTGACCCTTCACTAAGCCCATAACAAGCAACTATAACTAGGCTCTGCAGGCCTGTCAAGCTTTGCATTTCCCTACATTTTGAAGGTAGGGCTGAGCAGTGTTTAAAAAATTATGATACTTGTACCAATACCAGTTCTGTAAAGTGATACCAATACCGGTCGAGTACTTCATTCAATAACTTTTTTTGAAGGTTCTTCTTCATGAAGAACACTTGTGGTGATTGGCTGCATGGAAAACCATATAAATGGTTAAAAAAAAAAACCAAAAAAAAAAACCATTTTTCTGCATCTTGGTACCAAAAGGATTTAATGCAGGTATTGTCTGACTGGAGAAGTTTCGACACTACTTGGTACTGGGTTATTTCAATTTATTTCATAAAGGTATTGAGTACCCTGCCCCAGTTGAAGCTGTGTACATGCGGCCCTAAGAGGAGTTTAGAAGATGGCATCTTTTTTGTAGTGTTTCAGAAGCATAAAACACAAGAACACACATGTGAGAAATGATATGTTAGCATGTCTGGCTAACTAGCTTACTACCTGCAGTAAAGTTATCTCCAGCCAAACGCATGTTAGATACCACTGCATTTCTCAAGGTCCGCTGCACTTAATTCCTTCCTTTTCTGATGTTATTGAGCACATTTCTGTTGTCTGTTGTACACATATACAAGTCACCATCCAACCAGTGGTTGCTGGGTTGTAACCTAGCTCTAGCCTCAGTCTTTTAGCACTGATGTTATATTATGTACGAAACTGTGTTACATATTTAAGACCCTTTCACAGGATTCTCCTTTTAAAATGTGCTAGATGGAAACATTAAAAAGTCAACTGGAGATGGACATCCTCAGCTGCCTCAAGGAGTTTAAACATTAAAAGTAGCTAGAAATGAGGGGCTGCTTTTGTTTGCTTCTCAGTGGAATCGAACACCATGTATTTAAAAAAAAATACTGCAAATTTCAATATTAAATCAGCCTCTGTGCAGTGAGAGGGTGGAAAGTTTGACAGACATAGCAGCAGTAACTAAAGATGGTGATGATGATGGTGATGATGAAAATGTGTGATGGATTTATGACACAAAGGTCTTGGGTTTGAGGCTGCCTCTGATGTTTTTGGCCGTCCTATCAGTTTTGTATGGTTCCTCATGGTTTCTTCTCACCATCCAAAGACATGCCAATCACTTCCAAGAGAGAAAAAAAGGCATTAGAGCACACTGATTGATTTACAGCCTTTAACTGAGCAAACAGAAAAATGTTTCAACTGTGTCTTCACCAGAATCAAAACGCAGATCACTGTTTGTGAATTGGAAACTCCATATATGTGATAGACCTGAATGTCTTGTCTTGTGTCTTGGCTTCCTAGATCATAACACAGACAAAACATGTATTGGAAATGGATGGATGGTTATACAATAAGCCTCATCACATTTTTTCTTTAAGCCTCTGTGTATAATTTTAAGATCAAATTCATATACACAAACTGTATACCATTTTGTTTCTTTCTGAGTATATTACTGATAGACAGGCAAATTGAAATTCATTTCAGCAGCCTAAGGCTCTTCTTTCCATATTTGTATTATGTTTTCCCAGACATACACCAGCAGCCTATTCAGCCACTGTTTTTCAATCAATAGAAAGTCCCAGAGAAATTAATTAATAAGGTCAAAACTGGGGTTGTTTCGAGTTCAGCCTTACCTGACCAGAATTAAGTGGCTGAGGTGAGTCAGAGCTCTCAGTTTGTGCCAGAGATGGAAGTGCAGCAAGCAAACATAAAGGTGTTTTTTGGGGCAAAAGAAGCTGACAGCCCAGCGTTGGAACTCAGATGATGAGTCACAGCCTAGATTTCCATCTTGATAAGTTTTTAGCCTATTACTGAGTCGTAAATTCTTACCCTTTCAAAACAAGCAGGAAAACAAACTGTCAGTGAGATTATTTCACTTGTGCAACCTTGACACATTTAAATTACTGAAACGTGGGAAGTAAAATATAAGACCTCAATAAGATATGCAAGAAGAAATACCAGAAATAATTTCATTTTTACAGAACATAGATGTTTTTTTTGTTTTTGTTTTTTTTGCAGACAAGAGATCAAACCAGATGGTATATGGTAAAGTCTGCCTTGACATTTATGCTTTTGATTGGCATGCAATTGGTCAAAGGTGCATTCTTAGATAACAAACTTCTGTAGCTGTATGTTTCTTGTTTATGGCCCCTTTCCCATCAACATGCTCCTCAATCCTTCCTGTAATATCTAAATCAGAGCAGCTCACATTGTGCCATGCCTCCTCCGTGGTAGAGTGAGGACACTTGCTGACCTTCTCACTGTGTTCACTATCATAATGCGATCTGAAAAGGTCACAGAGGACTACACTCATACTAATGATATTTGTCTTGATTAATAGGATTGGAGCTGTAGTTACACATGAGGCTAAAATGCTATCCAGTTAATATTTAATGAGAAAAGATTATCGTTACTTCAAATAGTGCAACTATTATGTACATAAAAACCTTAGGTTGGCTGTCTATTCAGCTATTCTCCACAGCGAGGTCTACTTTTATGGCAGTAAACACTGGTAATGTAATGTTTTTGAGATGTAGGCCTTGATTTATCTTGGCATTATTTGTATGCAGATTTGCATGTCTGTGTTAACATCAATAGAACACATTAATGCGCCCTCATGTTGAGGATCAGATGCTGTTGGTTTGAGGTTTGATTTGATTAAGCATTTGACAGATTTACTGGTTTGGGATGGAGGCTTATTGACGAGTCACTAATCTTGTTGCTGTGCTTGTAAATAAACTTACTCCTCATTGCAAATTTTCCATATTCATCACACCTTGAACCCGCGTATGAGGTCTGCGGCTGCAAAGCTGTACATCCTTTTTATACAACTGCACCCGTCACCCACAGATTTTGTTAGATGTGTTTATATCATAAACAAAAACACAGGGATTGAGACGAGACACTAGTTTCATTGTCACTTTAACTACTGCAACATCTGTTAGATTTACTATATCAAATAGAGCTGGAATATGAGACCCGAAACATGTCACAACTAGCAGTTGTTTTACAACAATAACCCTGGATCAAATCTGACTTATTTATCTTATTACATTTCCTTTTCCCCGCTGTAAAGTGGCAATCTGGCAGCCTTGTTGCCATGAAGATAAGACTTGTGACGTTTTACACTGGTGACAATAAGTTTCAGAATTTGCTCTGTATATATAAACATTTGAAGAGTTTACTGCTTATCAAAGGAAAATATTCAGATTTTTGACACTTGCTGTCCTG
Organism: Lutjanus campechanus; assembly: GCA_027495735.1. NCBI lineage: Eukaryota > Metazoa > Chordata > Actinopteri > Lutjaniformes > Lutjanidae > Lutjanus > Lutjanus campechanus. The sequence goes on along the minus strand of JAJHUR010003610.1, from coordinate 31,841 downwards.
TAGGAGTAAAGTAAATAAACAAATAAATACAAGAAGTTTTAGATTTTTAAAAAAAACAATGAACATGTTCAACTGAAAAACACTAAGTCAAGTTTTTTTTTGTGTGTGTGCATTGTCTTATCCTTTTGTACGGAGTTCATCATTTTTTTGAAACAGCCTTTTCTCATTTTTCATTCAAATGTTTTTTTTCTGTCTGTTAATAAAACAAGTCCGCCTACTTGTCTTTTACAAGCTGATTTCCGGCTCTACTTCTGCCTGGAAGTCTATAGCTATGATGAGTCAGCACAAAACGGCCCTATCAATAACAGAGACAGAGGGAAATATAAAAATGTGTGAGATACCACCCTATATCAGGGAACTGTCCTGACAGATAAACACCATTTTTATATGGCTTGTTGTCCAGAGCCCTGGAAAATTTCATATTACGATTTTGGATCTTAAGATGTCAACATATTAAGTATTTACATTTTGGGAAATGCCAAAATAAGCCATGTTCTTGAGCTTGTTATACTTGATATTATACTAGTGACATGATAATACTTTATAAGATACTACAACAATTTACAATGAGGGTACTTTAATTAACATTTACTAAAGATGTTCAAGTTATCTAATTCATGCATGTTTTTATTATCTTGTAAAGATCCTATTAACATTGGTTAATACAGTAATGAGCATTAACTAACCATCAATTAATACAACAATGAGCATTAGGAAACTGGGAACATGTTTCTTGATAATTTTATTAAGGATTTACACGTTAATTAAATACTAATTTTAGTACATGGTTGATATAGATGTTAATTAACATGTATGGATAATTATGGTTACATATTAAGTAATGCTTCTTCCTATGTCCTTAAGAAGTGTTAGATAAGGGATACATGTTTTCAATTTTACAACAAGGGTCACAAATATCATTAATAAATGGACAAGTATGGTTAAGAAATCTCTTATTCAGTATTCTTTTGCATAAGGGATACATGTTTTCAGCTTCACAATAAAGGTCACAGAAGCACATTTATAAAAGTCCAGTTATGGTTAATTCATGTTTATATAACGTGCAATATTTTATAAGATAGGTGTAAGTTAAGGAACATCTACATGATAATAAAGCAACAAGCAAACCTCTATATGAAGACCATGCCGTGTGTCCACTGATCTCAGCCTTTGCCAAAATTAAGTAATATTTTAGGGGATGGACAATTACAGGCACAATTATTACCCTTAAATAAACAGTTTTCTCTGAATTAAATGGCTTTGCTGAACTTCATGACTTACATGTTTATTAACATCTTTATCAACCACATAGTAAACCTTTGTGTAAACCCTTAATAAATGTTAAAAAGGCACAGTTTTAACTGTTACTTAATGCTTATTACTCTCTTTGTGTTAATTGTAAAGTGTTACTGATATACTTAATGTTAACAATCAAACATTAGAAAAATATGAGTACAGGTCATTTTTAGTGTGTCGTTATATGTGTCATGTGTTTTAAATGAGGTGGCTGTTGTAAGATAGCAGACTGCATACTGTAGGATACAGATGATACAGGACAAGACTGAAATGCACCTTCTGAGAATGTGACTGCTGCTAGTAACACAGCTGTTAGTCATTTGTCTTTGTATGGTCAATGAACCAGTATTGAATGCAGCTGCTTGAGACGAGTTCACCTATTACACACATCTGCTTTGGAGTTGTTCTTGTTCTTTGTTCTCTGTCAAAGAGTTTGAGATATTTGCTAACTTTTGAGAGGATTCCATCACATGCATATATTTCTACTTCAGCAAATTTTACTTGTTAAATGACTGCAGGAAAGGAGAAATAAAATAAATAAAGTCGATTTCTTCTTTTTACTCACACCTCAGAGAAAATAGATTCTCTTGCGAACTGCATTCCACAGCACTGAGCACTTATGAAGCATATCTTTCCAACATGCAATTGTGTTGTCGGAAACTAGTAATAATTATTGATATCGCTGGAGAATAGGCTGTCTGGTTATTTGGAAAGCCTAGAATTATTTTTCGGAGGAAAGCTAATGGAACAATTTACCAGATGAGGAAAAAAAAAAACTTGGCCGGTCTATATGATTTTTTTTTTTTGGCTCCAGAAATACAATCAGTACATGCAGACATCTCCTGGGACAAAGATGCTAATGGACCCTTAATCTGCATACATTAGCATATCACAAAAACGAACAAGGACATAAAGAGGCACCGTGTCTTTATAACTTCATTGCTTTAACTCTGGATGGAAATAGTGATGAGAGGAGCAAATGTGACTGAACATTTATGGACAACACATTGTTCCTTTTAAATGTTACTTATTGGAACAAATGCATAATTGGTTTGATACTGGTTAAGTAAAAACCTGTTATTATGGTTATTGTGTTCCTGCATTTTACTGACAGTTCCAAGAGTTAAATCTGTGCACAAGATGGTAACGCATACATTTTGTTAGTTGTGTGACATTTCAGGTGTATAATAAAGAGATGTGATGGAAAATTGGCTTACAGGAAAGAATTCAGTCAACTTGTTGAAGAAGCTTTTGTTTCATTAGTTAACCTGAAAATCACATAAGAACCAATATCTTGTAAGTGCCGATTTGGTCAAAATTTGCTTCTAAATTTGATCTGAGAATCAGCAATACTTACTGTATAACTCAAGGGTGTCATACCAAATTTGCAAAGAAGTCATTTTTTCCGATTTTTCAATAAAATGCACTGCTAGAAAAGTAAGTAAGTAAGTAAGTAAAGCTTTATTTATATAGCACCTTTTAAGACCCAGATTCCAAAGTACTTTATAACAAGATCAATAAAACACAAAAGAAAATAACATATACAAGGTTTTACATTTGAGAACAAATACAACCACAGTGCACATTCAAAAATCCAACCATCAGAAAGCAGACAGCATAAGCTCCCACGCAGTTCCCGCCCATTGAAACTATTGAAAAGCCAGCCTAACGTGGAGTGGGGTTTTAGCTGTTGTTTGAAACAGTCGACAGACTCATCCCCTGTCTACACAACACTGAAAACTGAGTTTTTAAATATATTCTCCTTGGCAACCGTCTTCAAAAAGCTCAGTTTTCAGTGACCCAAAACGTCATTTGTGTGCGGATGAAAGTCCAAAACGCATAGAAAAAGCAAAATACCAGAGTTCGTGTGGACAGGGCCTCAGCTGATCTAATAGGAAGGGGGAGATTATTCCAGGGTCTGGGTGCAAGGACAGCAAAAGAGCAATCGCCTTTAGTTTTACGCTTGGCATGCAGAAAAATAGACACAGAATGTCGGGTTTTCCAAGAAAAATTGAGCATTTCCTGTTTCTTCCAGTCTAATGACAACAGACTGACTGAATGTGGAGAAACTGAGACATATTGTTGAAATTGCTCTAATTTTTCTCAGGCTGTTCATCATCTGTTTTGTAAAAGGATGGTTCATTTACTGTGACTCTTTTTCAGAATGTAATTGTACTTCTTTACACACAAAAAGGGAAAACTTTGGATGTGTTGTTATTTAAAGGGTATTATGCAATGGTTTTACTGGTTCAGCCCACTTGAGATCAAAGTGGGCGATGTGTTGAGTTTGGCACCCCTGGAACTGAACAATCTCCCTTCATCAGGTAACCTAAAGTTGGAGTAAAATATTTGCACACGTTAGAAGAGCACATTTGAACTCATTATTCAAGGTTGAGTTCATTAAGTTTGCTTCTACATCAACTGTTGAACTAAATTTCCTGAATTACTAAAATATTCAACATAGCAAATTTTATTCCTCATAATTGGACTGTAAGTATGCTGTCACTGTCACATCCTCTGCTGCTGCAATGCCCCGATTCCTCGATCAGTACGCTTATTTAATCTTATTGTCTAATGCTGATGGAACTGTACAGTAGTATCACATTGAGAGATGACCTGACTTACAGGCAAGATCACAAAAGAAACTCAAACGTAACTGGATACCTTCAGAGTCGATGTCTTCAGTAGTCAGAATCCTATAAATTATTGAAGATCATCCCTCCTTTTATCTTTTATTGCTCTTTTAAAGTGTACAGAAATCTGTACATTTGAAATGAGACAAAACAAAATGTCACAAGAGGGGGTTCTCTTTCTCTTCTCTGCCTGTCTCGCTCCTTCTCTCTGTGTCTTTTCATGAGCAAACATCAAACGTTGCCAGCAACCAGACACAAGATAAACAGTTCATTAAAAATGGGGGCATGCCATCATTCACAAGATTTGCACCGCTCAACCTGCACCACAAAGAGAGAAGGAGAAATAACAAGGCAAACAAACAAAGCAGTCTCATCCAAGGATACACCTGGACAGAAGAATTTCTTGGACATTAGTCAATTCGTCTAAAGCGGCGAGAGGATTAAGTGATCAAAGCCAGACACAGCAGAAATTAGCTCCAAAGAGAAGATAAAAGAAATTAAAACCTAAAAAAGAGACACTGTTGTTCTGTGATTAAAGTGTAAGATGCTCAAATATGATTTATGCCACTCCATATTTTGATTTTTAGCAGCATGATATACTATTTAATACCTCTGTATTCTTATGAAGAGACTGAGGTTTACATAATGTCTGACTGCGAGCATTTGCGGCTTGTGATTCTTATATAACTTGCAGATTATTACGTTCAGTTTTCACAGGTTTACTTTTTTCTATTTCTGCTGAATCACAGCCAGATTTTGTTTATTGTCTCGTCAGGGGAAGAAAAACAGAAATTCAGAGCCTTTAAGTGGACAAAAAGGCCCCAGGTATTTCGATACTCTGTAATTGGGTTGACTTAGATGTAACGCCGAACAAACGGAGCAGGGGGGCAGAACAAACAACTGTCTGGACCGTGTGATCTTTGGTGACAGAGAGCATGACATTAAGTCTCTGATGTCGGTCAGCTCACAGAAGCACAAGGTTTGTGCTTCTCCTGAGGGGAAAGAATTTGTGAACCAACCTTTTTGGCCTGGTGTAACTGTATATTCTGTTATGTGTGGGGTTTACTCCTCCTGCAACTTTAAGATGATCATATTTGAACAAAAAATAATACATATACTGAAACAACCTGGGAAGGAGCCAGGATACTACACTGAGAAGCAAAACTATACCATGTGCACCTACACAGAGGCCCCGTTGTCTGAACAAGACGCCAACTGTGCATCACTTCTCAGAGAGTCAATCGTTGCCATTACACAATCACCCCTTCTGTTCTTATCCCTCCAAACAAAAGATCTACACACTGTGTTACTACTTTACCTGCTGCTTGATCTGTGTGGTGCTGATAAGATGACGTGATCAGTCGTGCTGATGATCGGTTGCTCTCAAATCACAAACAGGGTTTTGCTGTGGCAAAATATCAGACTTTTTAAAAAAAATATTGATTGTCTATTGTGCAGTTGTCAAAATGATGGTACAAATACAATAATTATTGTACATCTGGCAACGCTGATCCCAGTACCGTAGATGTTGTTGGGCTTGCCACTCCAGCACAGGAAATCCATCCAGTCTGCATTCACTTAGTGGACTTTAAATGAAATCCTTCTTTTTTTAATTACAGTAAACAACAATATAGCACAACAGCAATGTTTCCTGGCATTATGTCGTACGTAAACTTCCACCTAACCTACACATATATTATAGAAATGGACAGGAGGGTCTTTTTACAGCACTGCATAATTTGTACCCAACCCTACATGATTGGCAGATCATCATGTAGAAGGAAGTTAAATGACGTTTTAAACAGTTGGGATGACGGGGAAAGCCACCAGTCACATTTCTTGTTCAGACATCTGTTATTAATCCATTTTGTCCATCTCGCTATATATGTGTCATTTCTCAATCTCAGAAGGAAAGTCAGTCTTTCCATCTCATGAATCTCTGATGATTTCAAGCCAATTATCTACAGCAGGTGGGTAGCTTTGTAACAATAACAACAAGTGATTGCTTTTTTTTTTTAGCAGCTACACAATATTTTCTGGAGGTATCTGTTGTTTCGTGTTATTCCTTCTGGTAGATCACCCAAATAATGTGATATGCATGTCAATGAGATCCGCCCCTCAAGAATATGCTGCATGATCCTCCAGATACTTTTCCCAAAATAGTTTGATCTTTGGGCAACTACAAAAAATGTGGTGGTGATTTGCCCCTTCCCCAGATTAAGCAGTTTAACACGAGAGGAAGCGTTGTTGGACTGATCATGGTTTTGATTCGGTTGTAGGCATGAGGCCCAGTTCTACAAGCGCCATGTATTAGTTAACAGCAATAATTGACAACAGATTATGATTTCTTTGTTTATTTACTCATTTATTTGGCTGCACAAAAACAAATAGTTCTGCCAATAGACTGGACTGTTGCCAAACAACACAAACGTTTTCCTGCACACTAACGTTAACGCTTGTTAGCTACTTTGTGTAGGCCTACACGTTATTGCGGTAGAGATCCCCAGCTTAGTTGCCTCAATGGATCAATAAAACCACCTCAAGGCTGTATTCAGCTCAGACTTCTTAAGAGGCTGAATGTCCATGTTTAATCTTTGAGATTCACCCTGGTGTGGACCAACTAACAGAACTAAGACCACATGAAAAAGTGGGTCTTAGTCTGCTTCCAAACAGACTCTGGTGCAATTTGTTTGTGCTTTGAAAGCAAATGAACCAACCACAGGATTTTCCAATAGCAGGTATAATATTTTATATTATACTACTAATTAATCCATATAACTGTTCAAGGAACAAACTTATAATTTATGTTTAAGCCATGTAATTATAGGCTATATTTATGCAAATCATTTCATAACAATGGTAACACCTTTGCACGTAAGCGTGGGTATTTTCACTGATTAACAGATCAGAGGCTGTTTAAACTGCTGTGACAGCGATCCCACCGTAATAAGCCCTGAATCATGTTCAAGACGCCTCCTGTCTCCTCTTGTCTCTATGGTCTCTGTTAGTCGCAATTGTCTAGTCATAATTATAACGTTAATGTAGGCTAAAAGTTATTAGAACACCTGTAAAGCGGAGTGATACATGTAGTTAAAAGTACCAGTGATGTACTTTATATCAGCACTCGTCCAATCAAATTACTTGGTCAGAACTAACTGTTGTATCACATTGTTTTCATTGTTTTGAATGTTTTCAGTTTAGGAGTAATTTAGAAACAGACAAGATTCTACAAGCCAAATTCAGTTTATCATTTCTTTCTTTCTCCCATCTCTCCTTGACATAGGTTGTGGTCTAATCTATTTTATTCATTGTATCTCTTACTATCTCTTAGACTAGTTTTAATTGAATTTTATTCCATTTACTTATTTATGTATTTATTTATTTTATCTTGTTTTATTCTATTTTTATTTATTTTTTGACTAATCTTACATGATTAGTTTGGCTTTCAGCTGAATTTTATTTTATTTTATAATTTCATCTTTTAGATATCTTTATAGTTTCAAGTATCTTCTCTCAGGTGTTTCCCCACTTCAAAGTAGCGAGTGTAAGATGGCGTTTCCTCACCATTCTAATTTCTGTGTTTTTAATATGTGTGTGTGTGTGTGTGTGTGTGTGTGGTAGTGCGGGGGGGTGGGGTCACTTGTGTCTATTGTTTGCTGTATTGTTTTTATGTAAAGCACTTTGAGCTGCTATTATTGCATGAAAAGTGCTCTATAAATAAAGTCTGATTGATTGATTGATTGATAAAGCTAGCAGTGTATGCCTGTACCATTACTTGTATTGTAGTATTAGGTTCTGTAGTTGCTTCATGTTTCCCAGTTTAGAGAGTAGGGTTATAGCCAACACAATCTCATGGGATAGTGTATAAATAGCACACCACGTTTTAAGGACATTCTGCATGTCACGTCTCCACATTTTAAGCTTTTCACATCTCATTTAACACCATTTGGTCCAGCGTATGTCATGGCTTTTGGACATGGTAACTATATTAAGGTGACCTTCACCCTCATGGTGATCTTTGTTGTGGTTAACGCTGCAAAACTGTCAGAGTGTGGTCAGGGTTTATGCAACAAATCTTCTTAGTTGGGGTTAAGCACCAAAACTACTGCGTCTCTTGGGTGTTGTTACGGCTCAGCCCATGAGATCCCTTCTTCCCATCTCACAAGAACCACCAGAAACAAGCAATTTGCAGCCCTTTTTTAAGATTTATTTTAATCTTCTTGCTGCAGGGTAGGCTAACAGCAAAATAAACAAAAAAGAGCTGAAGTTGAGCAACTTAATCTTATGCACTCAAATAAAACAAAAAGATAAGTCATCAACTGAACCCATGAGAAAAAAACAGGAGAAAATGGTTCAACTCACTACCCACTCCTACAAACCTAGGCTGTAATAACAGTTAGCAGTTTACATTTCACACAGAAATGTGTTGGCTGGCAATGTGGCTGGAAGTGGAAAGAGAAGAACCAGCAAAAGCTGGAGGAAACAAGCCTTTTAAACTGGAAGTTTGGAGGCTGAAACCAATCAGCTCCCCTGGAGCAGCCTATATACTCACACAGTCAATCATTCAATCAGCGCACTCACCTGCAGCCCATCAAACAATCACCACATCAGAGCAAGACAGAGATCCACAGCACAACACACGGGAGATTAAAGCACATACACAAATACACAGAAAATGTTCATACAACCTCAGGGTTACAACTGGTGTCGGGCACTGTGGTGCTGTAAGAATACTGAGTGAAGGTTCTACAACTTCAGCCCTCACCAAGAGAGGAAGATGAGGTTGCAGCCAAAGAGCTTCACAAAGAGCGCAGGCAGGCAAAGGGACCCTTGTTCCTTCACTCTGAGCCAGGTGAGGTGGTTGGAGCATTTGATCAGAATGCTTTCCTGAGGCGTCCCTGTGCAGGAACCTCAAATATCTGGGCAATACCTGGAAAACCTTGGGCAATTACGATAAGAAGGAAGCACAGCTTACCTGGCCCAGCAACGCCGAGGAGCTGAGAAAGACTGAATAAATGGATGAATGAATCAATGGATGGAGGGATCAGAAGATGGATGGAGACAGGGCTGATGCCAAAATTTCATACAAGGCAAATGTTTCTTATCTTTAATCAGACCATTACCATCTTAAAAAAAAAAAATCAAAAATAGAATTAAAGGCTCAGTTCAGTTGTAGACAGGTGCGTAGGAGGAAACCCATGGGCAAGAGAAGAAAAGAACTCCCGCACACTGTCTTTCACTTAAACTTAATCTTTAGAGAAAGAGATACAATGAGATACAACGTTTTGGTCCTTAGACTTTCATCAGGTAAAGCAGAGAAACAAAGAACATTTAAGATAAAGCCAACACCTACTCGGGTGAGGCCACTCAGGGACCTGTGCTGAGCTGAGCTGTCAGGCAATCAGTCCTACAGGCCATATTTCCCTATTTTTTCCAAGTTTCTATGAGATTTATGAAAAACAAACAAAAACATCTCCTATTTGTACTACAATATGGCTCTTGGTTTTGTACTATGATACCCTACAGTCTACTTAGAGGTTAATATATGGGTATAGGTATTAACAGCGAAAGAGAGGTGCCCTGAGATCTTCCATTTGCCCAATATTATTATTGCCATCACGATGTATGAATTTTAATCTTATTTAGATCACTGTTTGCATAAAGATTTATGTATCCGCTGTTTATCAGAGGTTGTGAATGTACTTTTTTGAGGTGGGATGTGCTGTCTAATGGGCTAAATAAATACACTCTGTGGGACTGACTGCCTGACATCTTAAAAAATAACAAAGAGTGAATTTTCTCCAGGAAAAGGATAGAAGGAAATCAGAGAAAGCATATATGATCATAATCAAATCAAGCAAAAAATGAAACTATGAAAGTCAAATAGGGTTGGTGGCTTTTCAATGACTAGTTATTAAATTTCTGGACATGTAAATTTTAGATATGTTGTGCATGTCTTGCAATATTAAGAAATCCTTTTAAATATAGGTGAATTCTTCAGCAAAGAACTGCACTTCTTACACCCAAATTTCACATCTTTCAACAAGTTTTTTTTTTTTTTTTAAACATACCACTAAATAAAAAAAAAAACAGACAAAGAAAGAGGACAATAAATAAAGTCCAGAGAATAAAACATTTGCATTTTAATGTTTTAACACATTGGTGATATATGACAGCAACTGGCTCCTGCTAAATTATAAATCAAAGACAGATACTAACAAACCACCATTTCAGTCTAACACTTTACACATGCAAACAAGTGTAGGAGTTTTTAGTACACAGCCTCGAGGTTTGTAGGTCTTTAGCATCAAATGATGGTGCAGTGGTGTCACTGCAGTGATGTTTTATATCAAAACTCTCTTTCAAGGGTTGAGAAAGGCCAAAGCTTGCTATGGGAATGACAAGACGAAAATAGATGTCCCCTAGATTTTTCCTGAAGATAGTCTGATATCAGTGTGTCTGGCGTCCTTCACCCCCCCATCCCTCCCAAAGGGGAGGCTCCGGCAATTACGAGGGAAGAAATCTGTGACAGGTAATGGGATTTTCTCTGCTTTTAAAGATTATTATGCTTCTCAAGGGATGTGCAGGTGGTATAATACAACTTACTCTTTTTCAGATGATAGGCACATCATTTATATCTTTAGATCCGACTCTGCCCTGGATATGAGACAAAGACAGAGAGGCTTCACGATGCACTTCCTCCGTCCTTACATCCTTGTACATTTGCACCTGACAGTAGCCAGGGAGGGATTTTATTGTACACGATGTTATGAGTCATAAGTCAAGACTTTCATAGAGAGATAATTGCAGCAAAAAACTCCAGAACTGAACAACTCCGTAGGTCTTGTTGGCAGCCAATTTTGATGATTTTCACATCTATTTTGAGGTGAGAATGTTACTCACGAACCCACTTTGCATGAAGACAAGCAGAATTCAGAAAAAGAAGTGTTATCATGCCGCGTGCAGTGGCAGACTTGGCTGCATTAAATTACCACAGACAGGCTATACATATCCAGCCCTCAGCAGATGTGTTATGCAACAATCTTATTTCTCAAGTCTGTTGCTACCTAAAGCCTGTAAGTGATCATAATGGAAATGAAATGCTTTTTTTGTTTGTTTTTTTTTTGTTTTTTTTGTTTGCTCCAAGGTATTGGACACAATCATAAATGTACAGCATTACTGACTAAAAACTGAAAATGGCTGCAGGGGAAGTGTCAGAGGTTGCTGTTTAAGTGTCACTGCTAATTTTGTTGTCCATTACCAATTATAATGAGAGCTTGTTTTGTTAGTCAGAGGCTTTATAACAAAGGCATTGTGGAAGAGCACAATGTGAATTATGTGCTGTTATTAAAGAGATTTATAATTGCAATCGTGATTGGATCATCATGTATTTATCATCCTGCCTGTTATGCACAGTTTGACAATATGTTTATATTTATGTATGTATAAAAGAAGGTAGTTCAAACCAAGCAATCTGATTGGTAAACTAGACGTTTAGGACATGCTCAAATCAGAAAATAAATCACAAACCACAGAGGGCCTATATAGACTATGACCTTCTGTTATGCTATGTCTTGCAGCTGTTAGTAACATTTCTGGAATAATAAATCAGCTTTCTTTAATGTATATAATTTATGACAGTGTTGACTGCTGCTACACCATCCCATTACCCTAATACAGTTGCAGCAACCCAGGGAGCAAACAGCTTTGTGTCCGCAGTGAACATCTTGTTTTTGAAATGTGTCAACATGGAAGCAGAATATTACATAAGATTAAAAACATGTCGTAATTTTTTTTTTTCCAATACACTGACTTTTGGACTTTATTGGAAATGTTTGGATCACACAGAAACTCTGCTCAGCAGTGATGTTAGATGCTCTGGCATCCTCCATCAGCTGTGCTGTGAGGGAGTCTGTGACAACACTACTAGCTTAAAAATATATGTGAAATTCATGGTTGTAGTAGCTAAATCTGTCCATGGAAAAATGTTTTTTTTTTTCAGCAGGATCTTAGTGTCTCTGTGTTTATATGTGTGGTGTTCATTTTAGTTTGGGAAATATCACAATCTCTAGAAAGCATTAATGTTAGCTCAAGTCAGCTGCTGACTCAACAAGGACTAGAAATCATTTCTGTCATTACTAAAGGTTGGCCTACTTGCTGTAGTAGTAAACTAGGTTTCATTACATGGGGGTCCTACTGATGTGACTGATTGTTTTCCAGTTATTAGTAAGACCCCCTGTGCTCCAAGGGAAAGTTATATGACACTAGCAAAAAGTTTTGTTTTTTATTTTGAGAGTGAATTGCCACAAAACATGAATACATTTTGATTATATTTTTTATTTTGTGGGTAACTGGTGTAAAATCACAATATTACACTCAAGGATGAGCTTTACTGTCATTATAAGCAGGGTAGTTATGCTAAGAGCATCACTGCTGATAGCATCACTGGCATGCTAATAATAATACTATATTTCAAAATGCATCTAAAGATGATATTACGTGGCTCTGTACTCGATTTTGATGGGTAAATTACAGCATTCTATGTTCTGTTATTTCTGAATAGCAGATGAATGCAATGCAATTGCTCTGCAATGAATAACAGACCCAGTTCTGATCATAGACTGTGGGGGAGCAATAAAATCATTTTTAATATTTTTCATCTTAAATAAGATCATTTTTAAATTAATATTTTATATATTTTTTAAGTAAGTAGCCTTGTAATAAGCTGGATAATGTACAGTGAGCAGCTCATTATTGCAAAATAAATCCCCTCAGAATGATTCAAGACCCCTTCCTGTGGTTTATTTTGCAATAATGACTCACTTACTGTACATTATCCCTCACATAATTAACCAAGGACATGTTTCTTGAACATTATTCTGTAGTGGCATTCTATTTATGGGTTGTACAGGGTGTGTGACAGGACATGCAGAGGATGTCATGCAAACAATGTCAGCATAGTCCAATTCCACAGCACAGGTTGTTGTTGAAAATATCTGGATGGAATATGGCTCACTGGACATCAACTGCTGCCCAAATTAATTTTCATGCAGTTAACACCAACCACTGCTGCACAGTGCTGGAACACAACAGAGAAACCAAACAAACAGACAAGTAAATAAATAAGCAGTCATGATTTGTTTTATCTGCACTCAGGCGAGGCATCAGGCAGTGCACACTTGCTTGGACTGCATCATATAAAAAGAGACATCGCTAATTGTGTATTGTGTTTGAAGCTATCTTTGAGCCAGCTGCTGACACCTGCTGTCCTGCTTTCTGAATGCTATGAAATTCTGGGCAACTGTAAAGATGAAAACAAATTAACATTTCTAATGCATTAAATAACAGAGTGGATGTCTTCTTTAGTTCATAAGAACCCTGCACTGTTGGTTTATCCACTGAAGGCCGATACCAAAGTGGTGGGAAAACGTAATTGATGCATTTGTTAAACTTCACATTTCTGCCTTGCTTGTGGACCACGCACATGCTTTTTACTCTCATGAAGATTATTGGGGCTTATGGGAATATGCAAATCCTCTCTATATGTGTTTGGAGGATTTGGAGAAGGCTAATGACTATGTTCCCTGCAGTGCTGCACGAGTATGACATGCTGAGATCACCAACAGTTACACCCTCTCCTGTTTGTAAAAATCAATGCACAGCAGCAGCATGTGCTCAGATTTGTGATGAAATAATGCTGTGTGGATGTTCTGTGGATGATTTCATCCATCTAATTTTCATCAACAACATTACTGTCAACTCAAAAGTTTTGCAGCAGAAAGGCAGTGGTGTTCTTCCAGATAAAGGTCACCTGCCCAGTCCAGGTGAGAGACTTATGACAAGGTGTAGCACAGGGATCTCAAATTCAGACTGGCTTAGAGCCACTACTGTATTGTCATTTCATGTGAGGGCAACTTTAGTGTTCTTGCATGTTTTCCCATTTCAAACTATTACCTACTATTTTTCCAGACTAAGCCTTTCAAGATTTTTTCTTTTATGCAAAAATAATTTATCTACTTAATAAACATCTAGCTGTTTTAAATCCAACTGTTAAAGGCACAGTAAGCCATTCTGGACAAAGATAATTGAGTCTCATTCCCAGGATGTTAAATACCAACACTTTTTGTTGGTGGCTCAGTCTTGGAATGAGACTCAAAAATCAACTATCTATCTCCAGAATTGCTTACTCAATCTTTAACATGTATTTTACATTCCGACTATGTGTGCTATTATGTTGCCAGGTAATGGCCAGAAGATTTGTAGCTAACTATTTGTGATTGGCAAAGCCCTCAGAAAGCACTCATGTACCCACTGTGGCCGTTCAGTCCACAGTCCTGCGCAGAAAGTTGGACGACATTCCTTTTAAACATCACCCAAAGAAGAAGTAAACGAACCAGTGCTACATATACTCATATTATTTTACCATAACATATTGAAGGAATAATATTATATTATTGTCCCACTGTACATTTTTTTAATCTCATTACTAAATGAGTTAAGGTATGATCTTCTTACAAAAGAAAGACACTGTTTACTTTTACTACAACACCATGTAATTCATAAATGTTCAGACAAGTTTAATATTTGGTTTGTTTTTAATGCTGTGTACATATATATATATAAAATTTTAAAGATACTGATGTATTTTCTTTCTAACTAACTTGATCACAGATCTCCAGATTTGGTGCAGTTATAAAGCTCTTGGGGGCCATTCTTTTCCATTCTTTGTAAGAACCCTGTCAAGTAGAGCACAATATTTCAGAAAATTTATTTTTTTATTGCCATTACTAAGATGTTTTCATTGTGAAAATCCCTAGCTGGGCATTGTTGGTTTTGTCTGTGCTTTTTTGAAGCACAGAATTGTATTTCCTTTCAATTATATATGAAGGGGTAGTTGAAGTATGAAAAAAACTAGAAAATAATAATAAAAAAAATAATGATAATAATTTTGCAGGCAGAAAATTATATTTTGCGTATTATGTCCTGGTCCGGAGGGAAGGGGAGCGGGGGCTGAAAATGGCTCTCAGACTGGCAGTTTGAAATCCTTGGTGAAGAAGGTTTGGGAGTCTGACTGCCAGTTAGGAACATTGGTGACACCAATATGATCATTGCATTACAAAAACATAATGAAGAAGCACAAAGCAGGGCTCTTGCTGAGCTCCCCTCTGACCTTCACCTGTGATCACATGCTTTCAATAGTGACCGAATGGCAGTGACAAATGACAGAAATTGAGTGGATGAGGGGGGTCATCAATAAGAGCTGACCTCTGTAGGAGGCCAGAGTCACCTCTCTGTGGAGGTAAACAGAGCACAGAGACACATTTGAAGTGGGAAACCTGGAATCAGCTGGACACAGGGCATGGATGATTTGAGGTATATTCAGTTCGAGATATTCAGTGCAAAAGATTCTTTTTAGCCGTTGTCAGGGGGCCCAAAATTTCTGGCTGTGGCTCAGATGAAGCTTGACCAACTATGAGGAGAGGAACCTGAGGAGGTTGCTTGGGTAAACACGCCTTGGATACTCAGCTCATCCAAGCATGACCCTGACTTAGATAAGCAGCATGAAGATGGATGGATGGGTGGGTTTCTCATGGTGAAAGAGACTCAACCGATAACATTCAGGTAAAAAAAAAAATATTTTTTTTCAATTTCACTCTCCTGACCACTCCAATCCAAAGTGGTCAAGATCACTATATTAGATCACTTTCAACTCAATTAATGGCTCTGTATGTTGAGTTCAGTATAACTCCATGTGTTTCCTGTAACACCATGCTCAAAAAATATTGTTTCTGCTTTCTTAAAAACAAGATTTGAGCCTATCATTAGCCCTGTCCTGCAAATTTAAAACATCAGATTAAATTCACTACAGTGACATTTTCATTTGGCTTTCATAGACAATTTTAATAGTTCAGGCTTGTCAATTCGACCATGTTAAGATAAAAGGAGTTGTCTTCCTTCAAGTCATAACAGGAGCGCCAGCACTTATTAAATCTGAGTAGGGAATGGCTTTTGGACCGATATTTATTGATGAGATTTGCATGAGAGAGTTGTGTCTGTCAATATGGGTACCATTTGCAAGAGATGAAAAATCTCCAGTAGTGTTGTCTTTAATCTAAGCAAGACTTTTGTCAGCTGCACAGCTTGCAATTGTTATCACACTGACAAAAACACACAGATGTAAGCAAGCATACCCACAACACCCCGAGGAGGAAAACAGTGCATCATAGCTGCTGAAAATGAATGCAGACTTAAATGGAAAGCGGTGAGACATGAAATGCATATGGAAAGAAATATACTGTGCTGTAAGCAAATTTTCTTTTTGGGTAATCTCACTGCCATAGACAAGAAAAGGATCAGGCAGGGATTCATTATTAATTCAAAGTTAATGTTCACTGATACTAAGTGCTATCACTGGTTGAGGTCTTGCAATACAAGAAGAAATGCAGGGTGTACTGCGAGGTCATATCTCTTTGTGCTGACTTTGTTTTCAGTCCTTAAATATCTTGCAGTGGGAGGTCCTTGAAAGGTGGGACGCAGCCTACAACACCTTTTATGATGAAATAGCATTTCTGCAGTTAAGGATTTGAAGTGGAGTTTGGTATTGACAAAGGACCTATCTGAAGGTTTTGATAACAAATCTTTGGAAGGTTGAGGCAAGAAATAAGGGAAGGCATCAATTGCTATGTAGGCTGGTAATACAAGGCAATACAAGGTACTATCAGGACAGTGAAACACAGGTGAAACTAGAAGAGAGCACAAAAGAATATTCGGCTGTAACCCCTTTGTAATCACATATATTTTGACTAGTTGCTGTAATGTAATTACATATTTTTCTCACTACTTAACTCAGATGACAAATACCTTCATTTTGTAATTTAATTACATGTAACTACTTACATTTAAGTAGTTGGTGCATGTAACTATGTAACTTGTTACTTCCCACACTGCTAGTAGGTAAGCCTTGCTTGAGCCTGGCAGTTGTTAATGACTTGTCCCTGCCAGCTGGTTAAAAGGAGTGAAGAGTCAGGTTATATATCGGTCTTATATAGGTTTTTCAACTTTTTTCAAAAATTGTGAGTCACCTCAACCCACAAGAAGTCCTTGAGTCATAAATGTGCACAAGGCAGATGTGTAGTATGCGAGATCAGCTGCAGACACACAAACACACAACCGATTACATGATCATCAGCACCTCCAGGATGTCTCAGGCTTTTTTTAAAAATTGTTGCAGCCTAAAATGCCTGATTTCACAGCAGAAAATTGTGATGCATGTTACAATGTGTATAGGAGCTAATAAATATTACCAAAATAAACGTTGTGATCAGACCATCAAGAAATGTCAATTACAATGACAAACCTTATGTTCTTTTCAGCACCTCTGATAAAATAAAAAAATAAAAGTATAAAAATAGAATAAATTATGAAACATTGAGTCTGTTAATTGACATGTACATGAGCGATGTGTGTGTGTGGGACTGATATGATTGGCGGAACTCGTCAGAAGCTACAATGATTGGTCAAACTGCAGGGAAAATTTGTATTAATTGCTGCAGACACTACATTGCAAATTCCTGGATGGACTGGAAAATAATAAGTCTAGACAAGATTATGACAGGTATATTGGATTAGAGTGTATTCTCAGAAATATGCAAAATGAAATTAAGTTTTGAAGATTAATGTAATCTTTACAAGCAGATAAACTATAATCAGCAGATACCATGGGCAATTCGCTGCTGATTTCATTAAGCCAAGCATGAAGGGACTGTAATGTGTTATTTTTCCTGCAAAGCAATTAATTAAAGATAATGGTAATGCCATGCTTCAATAACCTACATGTGAATCCTTTCTATTATGGTATTTATTTGCCCTCCTTAAAACAAATGTATAAAAATGATTCTTTGACTTGAGCTCAGAGACAAAAGTTTCCTGTCACTGCAGAGGCTACAAAGGCTTGTTAATATCATCTGGCACTGTGCTTCCACCCCGGTGGTGTTAACAAGACATGAAGACTAGCTGTGAAAGGTCAGTGTGAGGGCAAGTGTGGATGGATACTCAATTTCCAGTGCAGCACAATGAAGCAAACAACTAAAATGTATAACTTTCCTGCAGTGCAGTTCATTTCATGCCGTACTGGTTGTATCTTTTTTTTTACCACGCTGCCGTGTTTCACTGTGGTATATGTGTCTGTGCATATACAAGACAGTATATCATCTGTGTGTGTACACGTTTCGCATTATAGGACATCACATACCAGGCCAGAGAAGATCTGCTGTATATTATCTAGTTTACCTAGATATCTGGCTCTTGTTATTCAGCTCTGCACCAACACAGATCTTGTTAATCGCTTTGACAAACATTGCATCTCCAGCGTGCCATAAATCAAAGCAGGATACAGTTGTGGCTCCATCACTGGGGCCTAATCTGAATGTATCAGCTGGTGTCAGCTCAGGGACAGAAAATCCATATACTTTCTGTGTGTGTAGTTTGCTGTATTGCAAATGGCCAGATATTGTTTTGTCCTGCATATTACATAGGGCGGTGTTGACCAATCTGCAAACAAAGCCAAGTGGTAGGAGGTAAGAGAGAAAGCCTGGCAGACAATATTAGCATCAAAGTAGAGCATATATTACAATGAAAATGTTCACCATCATATAAGACGCTTACAGGAGTATAAGCATCTTAACAGTAGTGAGTGAAATCCATTTAAACCAACTCAGAAGGAGACTGAGAGATTAAAAATCACAGTTTACAAGCATTCATTCCCGTCCAACTTACTAAATTCAGGACAGATTCATTTTATGGAGAGACATCTGAAGAAGCACTCAGCTGTCACCACACAAGGCTACGATTTCATACATAATCTCATACATCAGATAGAAGTGGCTTTCTGTCTGAATGGGAGTGGTGGACAAGGGCTTTTCAGTGGAACATTACTGCCACCTAGTGTGCTTGTAGAACAACTGCTCTCAGGCTGCCTGAGGATACAGCACTGACGGACATATTCTCTCTGCCATTTTATATTGTTTCTCAATTGAAAATTGAGGAAGGGAGTAAACTGGAGGTCAATAACTTGTGGAAACAAACTGAAAATTGCTCTCTCCTTCCTCGACAACAAGCCAAGACACCTAACTTGCAGTAAATCTGAGCTGCCAAATGGATAACAACTGAAGACTGCTGGTCAGATCTCAGTATGAATGTGTGTGCAAGTGTTACTCTAATGCAGATGTTCTCATTTATTATTATTTTATTTTATGCATCTACTTAGTCATGAGAAAAAGCATCACTAGAGCAACATATTTGAAAGATATTAGACATGCATTAAAAATATCAACACAGAATACCCATAACATACATACAAACAATACAGTGCAGTTCACACACATGCCGATTCCGATTATTTTAAATCAAATAAAATAAAATAAATATATAAAATAAAAATAATAGAAAATAGAAAATATGCCTAATGATTGGCTTTTGCAACAAAAGAATATGTGATAATTTAAATTAATGAATCCCCCCCCAGACCCACTGGCAGAGTGCAAAAGAACTACTGCTCTAAAGTGAAGTTGTGTGGTGCTGAGACAGATGTTCAGTCAATTAAAAAGATAAATTAACTGTATTTATGAAAATTTTGAAGAAAAAAATGATAATTTGAATTTAAATGAATATTCTATAGTGTCTGACCAACAGTGGTGGAAAGTAACAAAGTGCATCTATTACTCAAGTACAGTACTTAAGAACAATTTTGAGATTTCCATTGTATGCTACTTTATACTTCCACTACCTACATGTTGCATGCCAATATTGTAATTTTACTCCAGTACATTTATTTGATACCTAAAGTCACTTTGCAGATTCAGATTATTAATACAAAATATAAATCAACTAATAAAACATTACGAATTATTATAGATAAATCTACCCAGCAGTATATACAGTAGCTGAAAATAGCACCACCTCTCCCAGCTGCATCATAACAGAGGTTAACATCCATCAGTAATTATAATCCAGTGCTGTAATACATATTATTCTGAAACTGGCCATCCTGCATAATGAGTACCTTTACTTTTGGTAAACTAAACTAAACTAAACTAAACTAAACTAAACTAAACTAAACTTAGGTCAGATTGTGAATGCAGGACTTATACGCAGTGGTATCACTTTACTTAATGAAAAGATATGAGTATGTCTTGCACCACTGCTGGCCAATGCTGAAACAGCTGGATATCACTGGATATATCTTTGTGCAATTGGAAAAGACTTACAAAATGTTCTAGTCTGAATGTCTCTATTATTTATATAATAAAACAACTGGGATGTTCTCGTTGCTTTTACACAAAATGTACTTGCGTTTGCAGGCTCTAGCATGTAGATTCAGTTTGACAGAACCTCTAAATCATCAACTTTTAGGCCACAGTCCAATAAAATGTGAGTATCATTTTTCACCCACTGTACTTTCAGTTCAGACTGATACTTGAGCCAAGATTTCTGCACCATGATGAGGTTTGCCTCCATGTTAGAGGATAAATGAACGAACCCTCTACAGCCAGCAGAGGGAGTTAATAATGTATGCTGTCAGGAGGGACATAGTATTCAAACCTCCAGGGAGAGATCTCCTGCGAGGTTTATGTGAATTTTGAAGTTTAAACCCCCAGCCAGCTTAACTTTTCACAGTTGACGTATATATTTAGCCACCAAATGGACCAGTTTAGCGGTTTGTTGAAAACTTGAGAAGTTAATTAAGGGTAATGATGTTAAGAGGTTTAACATTTACATGAACTTTCATTATTTTAATCTTGCAACACTTTGAGGTGTTTATGTAGCAGAGGGTGTTTACCAGCCAGCTCTCCCTGAAGAAATGTACAATTAATCATGCAGCATCGAGTTCTTTCTCCAGTGTGCTAAACTGATAAAATAGTCTTTTTATTCCTTTGCTTACTTATAAATGTCTCCTGGGCTACACAAGTGTATTTTTTTTCTCTATAGGATTATACTGTTTTTTTCCATTTTGTGCAAGATCTCAGAAAATGAGCCTGGAATTCTAATTTATTGGACAGAAACAGAAAATGTTGGTATGCTATAATATGAAATCAGCATTACATTTACAGTATAGTCTTTTCAGCCAACTTAATTGAGTATACATGTATATTAGAGTGGATTTTATATATTAGATAATTTATAAACACTTAGATAGGTTAGATACACCTTAAGATGTAATATAATACAATCAGCCCTGCATGAATACTACTTAAACTGTGCAGTATTTTATTGTTTTGTGTTGAGTCAACACTGTCATAGTTTATTAAAAGACAGTTGTATTGTACTTGAATAGTAAGTAAAGTAAGCACATATTTATTTACAGCTCCTAGGTCACAAAGTGCTTCACAGTAACAACAATATGATCAAAGCTGAATACAACAAACACAAGTAAATAATGTTTAACAAGTAAGAAAAAAAATCAAAGAAGTGTCAACAAAATGACCGAGAGTAAAACAGTTTTGACATTAGATTTATACACTCAGCTGAGTTTGCTGATCAGACCCCCAGAAGAGAAGTTAATTGTTTGTGGTTACATGCAGATTACTTAACACTGCTCAAAGGGTATTTTAGACAGCTTCCATGCCGTGTTTTAGCTTTCTGTGCTCTTGTAGTTTCATGATCACACCTCAGCATCCATGATTAGCAATGAACACAAAAACACTGTTGTCACAGTAATAAAGACCAGCTTTATTTTGTTTTCTTACAATAGCTACATACATTAAAGGCTTTTCCAACAAAATGGATACAAGTAAAAATCTTTTCTGAGCTGTAAAATGTTGTAAAACAAACATGGCGTCACACATTGCTGCAATCATCATTTCAGCAAAATGAGTTTTCCCCCCTCTCTACACAGAACTGTTACTAACAGGAATGAAAAAGTGCCTCGCTGAGAGATTGTTGCAGCATGTTTTGTCAAATGTCACAGACAGTTTTAAAACACAATTTTCTTGCAATAAGTGATGTTTAGTGGACCAAACCAAAAACATATTTCTGCAACTTGTCTGTTTTCTTTGTGTAAAATATGAAAATGGTTGAATGAAATGTCTTCGTTAACAAATTCCCAAATTAAAAAGAAATATTCTAATGAACAGACAAAACTGAAGCATGCCCAAAATTTAGATGTATTTTCATCCTGTATGTCGTTAGAAATCGCCTGAGATGAAGACAATCATATGCAACAGAGAAAAATTAAACTGGGATGTTGTGATGATCCAGTTACTTGAAAAAGCTTTGGACATTTTTATGACAGAAAACATTTTAATTTCCACGTTTCTCTTGGGGAAAGTGACACTCATTGTTGCTGAAAGGGGACGATGCAAAATGTTTACATCTAGTTGCAATATTACTTCCACAACAGATAAACGAATATGATACAGTAATATCAAACGTAGACTCTTAGACTAGTGTTAAACTTGTTTTGTTACCAGCACTTCTAACAACAGAATTGTCAGTCTCTCATAGAGATGAATAATTAGCTCTGTTATAACCACCACTTAAATCATAAGTGACCTGAGGTATGGAGCAGTCTGTGAAGAAGTTGGGGAAGGCCAAAGTGCACAGTGCGTGGTCCTCTATGGGCCCGGCAGCCTCAGAGGGACAGTAGACAGCAGGAGGCTGGGCTGGGCCTGTACGCAGGCTCCCTCCCGGTTTCTTAGAGGCTCCTGAGCAGCTAGTCCAGGGCTCAGAGTAGAGGAGACCACCAACTAAATGGTGAGCGTCATAGGAAGCGGGATCCTGGCCTCCCATCTCTGGCTGCACCCGCAGAGGCATGCTTTGATAAAGGTCCTGGTCACTGACCATGTTGCTGTAATCTGGCCCCAGGAGTTCGAAGAACTCTGCAGCCTCAGGATTGCCTCGTTCCAAGTCCTTAAGCGTCATCCCAGATGTGGAGCTGACTTTGGAGCAGTTGGCAGGCTCAGTGAAGAAAGAGGGGGGCAGATTGCGATGCCTCAGGGGTGGTTTCTTGGCTTTTTCACCCCTTATATCCTTCACAGGGCTGAAGAGGGCTGCCAAACTCTTGCTCTGTAAGTTGGCCTGGACCCCATCTCGCTTAGGAAGAGTTTTGCTCTGCAAAGGACTGGGCTGAGCCAGGGGGGAGCCCTGTCTTTTAACTGGAGCCTCTGCTACATTTCCTGGTGTTATAATGCCAGTGCACCTTTTGATCTGCTTCTGGAGATACTTCCGGTGGTTGACTTTCCTCTTGGATTTCACTGGCTTGTCCAGAGCCAGCTTGATATTGCTGGAGGCTGAGTCTATGAAGCTCAGCAAGTCCCTAGTGGTCTCTTTGTAGTCCTCGTCATTTTCTGCCTCACCGAGGAGACTCCCGTCCAGACCTTTCTCCACGTCGTACTCCATCACAGAGCCAGGGAAGCAGAAATTCATGAACTGAGGGTTCATGATTGCAGTCTGAACAGCCATTACTCTGTTGAGCCCAGCGGCTACACCTGTGGCATCCGCTGTGATCCCTGAACCTAAAGTTTCTTCAGAGCATGTCTCTTTTTTTTCTCTGACAAACACTTGGTCCTGATGCTGTTCATGAAGTTCCTGTAAACATTCCAGAGTAGAAGTGACGGGCTCTGAGGGAAGCAGGGAGATCTTTCAGGGGGCCGGACCAATGATGTCAGAACATCAAAGAGGAGGGGCAAAGAGACCGCAGGACTTAACTCTTTGCTTGTGCCTGACCACCTGCATCTAAGAGGGATTTGTCTGAAATTCCCTGCTGAGTTGAAGACAATAACCTCCGTCAGAACTCTCCCCCTCCAGTTTAACTGTTTGTGTGTGCTCTGAACCAAAAACGCTCTCATGAAACTGGAGGTTATTACTGTAACAGTGAGCAGAAAGTGAGCCTTTAAAATCCCCGTGGATAGTAGTTTTGCTGGGCAGAATTTGCACGCTAAACACTCTCTATTAAACTTAGAGAAAACAAACTTATTTTGTTCTACAGGATTATTAAACAAAAATTATTCAAACCAAAAAAGTTTAACTTAAATATCCTAAAAAATCCTGAATAATCAGTGTCATTATTCACGTGATTCCTGCTTTTCAAAACATTTTAACCACTTTTCAATCATTTCCTGTCCGGATTACCAAAAAGAAGTTAACTTGTAATCTAATTACTGTTCATTATGGCACTGAAACAAACCCAACTATCAAATCAAGGCTATACAGTATTGAGAAAGGCTTGTTTTCTGTGGGAAAATCTTTGTGCCCAAACAGATGCCACTATTTGGGAGAATCTTCCCAACTGCTTGCTTGTGTCTTAATCTGCTCATGGCAAAAGTTGATTTCTAGTGCATTCCCAGGCCAGTGGGAATTTCTGCCCTGGCCTGACAACTATTATGGGCTGCCTTTGACATAAAGCCCTACAGGGTCTAAATAGCCTCTATTCTTCGCCCAGCAGTGAAAGGGAGCTTTGTGCCAGAGATTCATTAAATTGCACCTCACAGCCCCTTCGTAAAATGGGTCTCAATAATGAACAGTCGATTTAACTAGAAAAGCTGCCGGAGCTGTTAAATTAAAGGGGAATAAAGTGCAGTTCAGGCTCAGTGTGCCAGAAGAAATGTTGACCTTAAGAAATCCTGGGTATGAAACTTCTGTTGTAAACAATAACGTATTTACAGGAAGTTTCTTGGCCAGAAGTGAATACAATGGAGGATGTGTCCAAGAGCCAGATTGTTATGTTGCCAGCACTTATCCCAATTTAAGTGGAATTTCAAGTGAATTTTGAGTGAATAGACTGTTCGGCATAGTTTAACTATACTATAAAAATGTGTTTATTATTATTATTTTTGTTGCCAGAGAATGCAAAAGTCTAACCTTCTCTCATTATTCTTATTTCAACTTAAGAGGTGCTGCAGCTGAATAACTAAAAGAAGAAGACTCTTACAAAACTGGATGTTGAGGTGAGGCAGTGACTTATTTAAGAGTTGGAGGAATGAAAAAAAAAAAAGTCTGAAGCAGCGAGGGAGTGAAGCCGTTAAAAAATTCTTTCTTATGTTAATTTCTGGGGAGAAAGGGGACAGTGAAACTGATAGCACTGATCTAATTATCTGTGGCCCAACACACGTCTGCGGCTGAAAAGAAATGCAGAAGAACTCAAATCTATGAGCAACAAATGGTTACAAAACAAAGAATATCTTCTCTGTTTATACAGCTGACAATGAAAGACCTTCTGTTGTGACCTAGAAAACAAGAATTCATGTGGGGAAACTGCACAGACTTTGAATATTCAGTTATACTCAGTTCACCTGGTGTTGCAGCCTGGCATTTATCATAACTTCTAACTTCTAAGTTTCTTACAGTGTAGGAGGAAAATAGAGGTCAGCTGGTGTCATATCATGACATCTCACATGGTTCCTACACATTTTCAAGAGCTGCAACGATTTTGATTAAGAATAGATAATTATATTAATTGCCAACTATTTTGATAAATGATTAATCGGTTTCTTTTTGTAAAGAAAAGAAAGTCAAAAGTCTCTGATTCGAGCTTCTTAAATGTGAATATTTTTCTTTACAGTAATCAGAATATCTTGCAAAACAAGACCTGATTTGAACAACTCAAGTGACAGATTAATCGACAATGAAAATAATCGTAAATTGTGGTCCTAACATTTTTCATTTCAACTTTCTAGTTTTTACAGACTCAAATTTCTCAGTAGATTTTTTTTTTCAGACCGTTTGATTGTAGAGCCAGCCCTTGGAAAAGTTGCATTAATTTATTGTGATTGTTTAGTCTCTTTTATAGATAAGAACTGAAAATCAGTTGAATAAAATGCTTGCGGCCTTGTTTATTCACTGTGTCCATGGAAACAGTGATGAATGCAGCCATATAGGTGGTGTCCTTCCACAGAAAACAGTCTGTTTATTTTCTGATAACTATTCCATCATATACACTGATCTTAATTACTGTATAGCTTGTCCACCTCTAAACATGTGTGTTTTAGCCTTCACCGTCTGTAAATCGCTATTAATATTTAAACTCACACCTACACCTGACTGATCAAAATTTCTGTAATTAAGAATCATTAAAACATGATTTGGGGCTCCTGACATTAGTTTGCATAGTTGGTCAGTGGCAAGAACCAACACATATAAAAACATTCTAGGACATTTTATTGTTCATGGAAAAACCCTCTGCTTGTATAATCTTTTTTTATATTTTAGAAAACAGCATAAGGGAAATATATTGGAAACACAAATACTCTCTTGTCTTGTCTACTTATCCAGACCTGAAAATGACTTAAATCTGATTCTATACTTTTCCATACTGTGTAGGAACCCTGAATTCAGTGGAGGAGTACTGAGCTTTTAACGCCTGCCCAAAGTGATTTTACTTCTCTCTCTTTGCTAGCAGCACAATTTTGGCAAAGTGACATCATCACAGTCATGGCAGCCATGGCCCCCCCCGCCTCTTTTTTTTTTCTTCCAGTCAAGGAGCTTTGGCTTTTGTGCTGGTGGGTCATTCACATCACAGAGCCTGACGCACAGATCCCGGAAACAAGTTTCTATTGTAGAGGCTGAGAGGGCGAGAGGGGATGGGCTGCGACAGAGCGGCTTGGAAAAAATATATGAACTGAAAGCACAACTGAGGAGCTTTTGACTTGTTTCCACTCTCAAGATGTTAAAATGAACAGTTCACCCCAAAATCCAAAACACATATTTTTCCTCCAGCCTGTAGTGCTATTTATCCATCTAGATTGTTTTAATGGCACTCGGCTTATGGTGCTCAAATCACCAAAAAAAAAAAAAAACATAGACCTTGTTGTGAGAAGTTTCATGAAGGAACTACTTTTTTTCTTTAATCTATCAGAACTACTTTCTTTCTGCAGTAGAATCCACAGGAAGCTGCTCCCAACAAGGTCTGTGGATTATCTTGAGTAACCAGGCCATGATCTCTGGAAAGAGACACTGCTGTTGAGTTTTCCAAATGTATTGTTTGTGCTCCGAGCACCACAAGCCGAGTGCCGTTTAGTCCAATTATATTCAAGGCCGATGTCTCCAAACTATCCAGATGGATAAATAGCACTACAGGCCAGAATAAATATGTAATTTTGATTTTGGGATCCCTTTAAATGTGAGGTTAATTGTTTCTGGAGTTATTTTTTAAAATTCCTATAATGAGCCCGTGTTTACTTCAGCATTAATCACTGAGGTCAAACTGTCGATTGAATTCTAAAAAAAACTCAATATGTTTGGACCCTTGGGGAATCTTAATTTGGAGAAAATCATTAGTAATCTGCTGTGCCTTTCCCGCAGCCAGCAAGTTGTTAAGTACACCGATCCATATTGTTTGGATATTGTTAAACATTACCACCACGCCCTCTGTCCCAGAGAATTTACTTATTCAGCAGCACCCAACCCCAAGGGAGCGGGGTGCTCGGTGCAACGTGATGTGACACACACAGGCTTAATCTCTTCCTACTAGTGTGTGGTCCCTGTCTGAGCAGGGACATGCTCAGAGTTTGGGGTCGAGCGAATACTAATAACACCTTTGATTGATGGCCAGTGTCAGAGACTTAGAAAAGGCTGGCAAAATTAATGACCTCTCAAAGTCCTGAGAAAAGTTTAAGGACGGCATTTAGTGGCTGAGACCCTGTCCTCCCCCATGTTTAGCTATGTTTCTTTCTACTGGGGTGTCTGAAATCCAGTCAAGCCTGTGACAAAATGTTGAGAAGTCAGGCTTTGTGCCTCCCGGTAGAAAATCAACCCACATACCAGTGCAGGACATGTTCCCCCATCTGCTTCACAAAGTCATGTCATGTCAGGAACTTTCGCTTTAAAAGAAGAGGGGGAGGAAAAGAACTGGCCAGACGAGTTCAAAGAAAATTTCAAAGCAAGAAGACGTGATGTTTCATTGCCAGTCAAAGTGTTTCAGCCTTGTATTTTCATGACATTTGAGTCTTTTTGCTTGACATTTACAAAAAGAAGAAAAAAGATAAGAAAAAAAAAGCCCTCTGACTTCATGGTGAACTACAAAAGGCTTCTTGGTCCCCGTCGATTCCTGCATCCACTCACTGCCTCACTCTTAACCTTCCATCAACCTTTCTCAACCTCCCCGGCACCCCAGGAGTTGTATTAATAATATTACTGGCAGGGGGGAACAAACCAGGGTCTACGGGCTGCCTTGGTGCCGCAATTTAGGGCTTTAATGGCAGCCAGTGAATGAATGCGTGCCAGGGGGAATCCCACAGGTTGGTCCACGGGGGTGAGGTCAGCAGGCGTAGCTGCAATAACCTCCCACCACTCACTTTATTGGCCTCCTCCGATTGGGTTTTTATTAAATCTCAAGCACATGCAATTGTTCCTGCAAGGTGGAAGCAACTTAAAAGCCTCAGTCTCTCTAAAACATGACAAAGAGTCTGCTCAACAGAATAACAGTACACCCATGTATGATTAAAAGACAATTAAAAAGATTATACGACAATATCATATGCAGCTTTTTAATCAGTTTGACTGGGCAAACAGTTTCTTGGGAATGAGAGCATATTAAATGAAGAATGTGTAAGACATAATTAGAAAACTGAAAACGCAAGGTAGGCACTGTTCTTCTCTGAACAATTCAAGTTTAATAGTACACTCAGTACATTGGACATTTTTTAAAATTTGGATTTTCTTTATATTGCTGCCAAATGTTTCTCCTGAGACGTATTTGAGTGTTAAGAAGCATTTTACAATATACAGTGATTTAAAGAAAACAACACACCCGAATGACAATGATGGTTAATCAACAAGCCCGCCAGTTTGTAATGATGAAAGACATTGACAAAAAAGAAAATGTAAAGGTGTGAATAACTCTGAATGCATCCCTGATTGTAATACTGACTGAAAGCAAGAAAACACGAGGTTAGAGGCAGAGACGCCTGAGTGGGTTTTGGCAAAACTTAAAATGGTAGAGAAACAACAAAATGAGGATGGTCCAGACTTTTGATGATGATAATGTGAGTAAACAAACAAAGATATGTACACTACATTCTTTTCAGTAGCTTTTACGTGACAAACAGATCTTATTTTTGTTCATAATACAGTACCTTTCTGTCTCCAAGCCCTTGGAAATTTATAGTTTGACACAGAAAAGTGGAGTGTGTCTAAGTAGGTCAAAGAAAAGTGTAGTTTGATACTCCAGCACGAACATTATGATTAAAATAACACTCTCAAGTGATTAGTGAAATTGTTAAAAAATTTAAATTAAATTCTCAGAATTTAATGTTAAAAATCATCTCAAACTGATTAAAAAGAGACAAACTTTGGTATAATGACAGATAGAGCACCCTGTGAAAAAAACACTAATTAAAGCTCAGCAATCGTGGATATCATGGACGTCACAGTCGCATTAACATTCTGTTGCTTTTAGGGGCTAAGGGGTCGGTGCGGTTTGAGGTGTCTTTTCAGCCTGTTTGATCCACTGCCGAAAATACTTCACCTCTAACTCCCGGGCTGCACGGACTGAAGGTGGGTCACGCTCATTGCTGTAGCGGAGATCCAAGTGATGGGCTCCGTCAGGAATCATAATGGAAACCAGAGAATCCGTTAAGTTGTGCGTCACTCCACCAGCCGACCACGGGTCGAGTCCTCCGTTACTGAAATACAACAGCAGAGACAGTTTGCACTGAAAACGTACGATCAGACAACTTATTAGGGTGTTCAATTAGAACATGGTGCTTCAGTAAAGCAAATAAAAAATAAAGAAGAATACACGATCTATCTATCTTTATTATTTATTAATTTATTTAAAGAATATTTTGGGCTTTTAGCCTACACTGGACAGGACAGCATGTTGTATTTGTGTATTTTATGTATTTATGTTAATATTTTATATTTTTCCACTATATTCTTCTAAATATTTTTTGATTGACTATTTGCGCCAGGTGGGGTATGACACCTGGCGGATTATGGGTAAGACGGCGACTCTGTGTGTCAAAATTCTGAGGAAGAGCCTTCGACTGGAAACGTCTCTAGCTGATTAAATCCTTTCAGTGGGAGCTTCTTGGTGTGCAGATCTATTTGTTTCCACTGCATCAGCAAAGCAACACAAAAAAGTCTTTGGTGTCTTTTGATATAATTGTTTGTACAGTACCAATACGCCACAATTTACAGCATGAATTCTGTGAAATTAATGTCAATGTCTTGTAAAGTCTTCATTTGTATTTCACTTGAGTAAAGTTTATTTAATTTTCACCCCTCAAGCCCAGAACTTCACAATAAAAATAAGACAAAATAACATAAAATAAAGACTTAAAGCTAAAATATGAAGCATTTCCTTATTTAAAATGCCTAAAAAAGTTATGAAGGTTGTCGTTACTCGTTACTTTTAGGCGAATCAGAGCTTTGAAGTCAGCTGTTGCTCTTTTTTCTTTTCTAAAATGTGATTGGTCACACAATCACAGCACCCGCTCTCAACTCTTTCATTCAAACAAAATGCAGGAATGGCGACAGCAGGACAAAGACAAAAATAAATCTCAAGATGTTATTACTATTAGAAAAACAGAAATAAATCCAGGTCGGCTTTTAATGTTGGCCTGTTTTTATCAGGGTGAAAAATACCACATAATTAATGTATATATTCTGCCCCTGAAGCCAGAAAGAAATCTCAGTTATTTAACAGACTTGGAAAACTCCTTACAGTTGGCTTTAACTCAAGTAAAATTTTGACTGAGCAACTTTCACTTGTAGTTGATTGTAGTTGTGGTTGTTGAGTATTTGACCAAGAGTGTCTATACTTTGTCTCAAGTACTGGGGTTGAGTACTTTGTTCACCACTGGATATGTAAATAATGTGAACAAACATGTCGGAGAGATTTCCACTTGCAATAATGTTTGTTTAAGATTGAGGAAAACAA
>JAJHUR010003557.1:21690-32119 GCA_027495735.1 Lutjanus campechanus | reverse complement strand
AAGCCAGCCTGTGTTTGTGAATATTCCCGGAGCGCTGTTGATTTTATTCTTGTGACTGATAAAGCAAATGAATCACATGGTGCAGCAAATATTCAGCAATCATATTCTCTCTCAACAGTGGACAAGAACATTCTTTCAGGGCAACAACTGTGTTCATTCCCTTTCATCAGAACCATTCCCTAGAAATGGTCAGATCTCCCTAGGAAAAGATGGAAAAGCTATTCCAAACAACCACATAATGGCAATGGCATCAAGGATATAGCAAAAGATCCTAACAAAATCTCCTGAGCCTGGTTTGGGAAATCTTGTTCAACTTGTCTCCTATACTGTATATTTAAAAGGGAAATTATGTGTGATTTAGATATAATAGACTTACAAATATCCTTTTTACACATTAGGTACGATTGCGCACGCCTGAGTGGGATTTCCCCCACCTGCACTCATCCCAACAGTCAGCTTTCAGATTGCTAATATTGTTCTGTACCTGAGTACGCTTGCATCATCACCTGCAGAACATTTGTTTATGTTGTTGCTATGGTGTAGAAAAGCCTACAAATCACAAGATTTGAATAGCAGTCCCCAATGTTAGTTTTCACACATGAAGTGAACCATACCTGACTACAGATGAACTGTACTCGAGAACACCTTTTCAAGTGGATCCAGGCACAGTTCAGTGATCCGTGTCTGGTTACTGTACATGGTGATCACGTGAATCAAATAAACTAGTTTGTATTTGGGATGTTTTACTTTGGGATCATTCAGTGCTTAGTTCTCCTTTGATCATCACGATAGAGAATTTAGGACAAGAAGCTGAAAGGCTTAACAGCGACGCAGCTTGGATGGAACAGTGAAGATGAAATTACAAACAATGAACAAGATAATACCTCAGTCCGCACAATAGCACCAACCTAACTGCTTTTTGCTACTACCACAGGTTTTACAATCTGTACACCATACAACACCTTCTATCCTTAGGAACTCAATTCAGATAAGAAAAAAGTCCCCAAAAGCCATCTTCAACAGGGAAAAAAACAGAAGAATCCTCTAGAAGAGCAGCAGACAGGAGAGGGGACAGACAGATACACAATATATGTTGTTTACAGAACAGACCAACTTAGTAAATCAAAGATGAGCTGGTAAGATAAATGGTGACAATAGTAAAACACGATCTGAACAATTGGGATAACATAACTATAGATAGATTGGAAACATTTATTAAAATATGCATTCACAAGGATGTTGATCAACCTTTAGGTGCTGCCAAACAGAAAGAAACTGAGCTACATGACCTTCTCTCCACCATGGAGACCTGGAAGAGGACAGGCTACACAAACACGCAAGAGGTAAAGCTCAAGCACACCATTCACACAGGTAGGAGAAAGGAAACAATCACACAGGGGAGAGACAGAGAGAGAGACAAAAGGAGAGGCTGAATCTCCTAGAGGACAAATATCCAAGCCCAAAACATCTGGAACGAATCACTGACAGCCAGGGGAGAGAGACAGGTCCCAGGACGGCTGATGGTCCAGCACAAAGAAGCCAGAGTGACAAGAGAGGACGAGGAGGGGGAAATAGGCACAGACAGAGAGATAGGCACCCTTGCTGTGATTGTGTGACAACAAACAGAATTAGATAGGCCTGAATTCACCAAAGAATAAGCAACTGACTGAGAAATGAGGTGAAAAGAGTTTAAAGATTTAAAAGCCACAACAGATGCAAACTGCTCCGGAGGAACAGAGACGGACAGGAAAAGGCCCTGCAGCCTGCTGACTTTGATTTAACTCTGGAAAGAGGAGCCCTGTATTCTGAGAGTGGAGAGCACAGGATGGAATTTAAGGTTTAAGGAGATCAGACAGATAGGAAGGGATGAGCCAATTTACATTACATAATTTTTAAATAATCAGAAGCTCATTAAATTCTTATCTGACAGGGATAGGGAGCCATTGAAGGGAAGCAAAATCAGTAGAATATGGTCAGATTTTCTAATTTTAGTTTTAAGTCTCGCTGCAGCTTTCTGAACCATCTGAAGGCTTTTAGTACTGGCATGTGGCAGGCCTGACAACAAAATGTTATAATGCTCATGTCTGGATGAAACAAAGACGTTAATTAGGGTCTCTGCAGCAGCC
Source organism: Lutjanus campechanus (assembly GCA_027495735.1). Taxonomy (NCBI): domain Eukaryota; kingdom Metazoa; phylum Chordata; class Actinopteri; order Lutjaniformes; family Lutjanidae; genus Lutjanus; species Lutjanus campechanus. The sequence continues at coordinate 29,993 of JAJHUR010003557.1, read as the reverse complement.
AAGAATTGAAAAGACACAATTTTAGCTATGTTATACAGTGATTAATTAACAACATTCAGCATTGTAGGTCCAAGAAATGGCCAGTAATATTTAAAAAGTTTAGTTGTTAGGAGGTTGAGGAGGCGGGTAGTTAGTCTAGACAAACTTTTAGGAAAGCGAGTCTCAAAATTTGGAAGAAGAGAAACTATCTGGGATTTAACATATGAATTTATTCTGCAGAAGTAGCTGGAGACGATAAACTGATTTAGTCTGTAATCTCATGTTTCTCTGCAGAAATCATGACCCTTACAGCTAACAGATGGCTGCTTTTGAGTGATTTTGGCTGTAGTGGAAAAAAAAAAAAGAAATCTAGTTAGATGCTGCTTTAGCAGTGGACAGAGCATGTTTGTAATTCAATACACACTCGAGACATGAGAGGTAGAAAATTTCCAGTTTTGATTTTCACCATTTGTGTTCCAATCCAGCCTGCCTGCTGCAGAACATGTGTTTCTTCAGTAAACCAGGGTCTCTTTCACCTCTTTCATCATCTTGTCTTGGTAGAAAATGGTGCAAGGGAATCCAGGAGACTTGAAAGAGCTGTGTTTAAGTCAATGCTACAATTTCAACAGGTCCTGTCCCTGCAGTGAATGGAATCAGGACCACAGGCAGTCCCTCACCGAGTGAAGTTAAAATTGACACACCAACGTGGCAAGTAGTACATACAACAGCACCAACATTACTTGGCTTGGAAAGGCTAGTGTCACCTCAAATTTAATAAGAAAGTCATCTGACACCACAGATGTGACAGGAGAGACAGTCGGAGCAGAAACCTCCATCCCGTGTGATAAAATCAAGTCGAGAGGTTACCACTGTAGTGAGAAGGATTGTGCACGAACTGAATGAACCCAGAAGTACCACGAAGAGCCAGAAAGATTTTACTTTATTTAGGTGAATATTGAAATCACCAATAATTGAAATTGCATCAGAAATAGTCAAATAAATCTCAAATTCTTAATTTTTTCTAGAAATTGGGAATAATAACCGATCTACAGTGTGCTACAATGTCTGTTGCCCTGGACAAAGCTGATCAAACATCAGGCTAAGCTTGGACTTTGGTCTGGACATTATGATTGGGGGGACAGCAGTTATATCCTCTGATAAATATTTTAAAGCCAATCACAGAGTTGTGCTTCCTTTAGTGAATATTTTGAGTAATGAAAATATCTGAAATAGACACCTGGCCAGGAAAGCAAAATTCTTAGACAGAGGATATGTCTGCATGAGCAACTGGCCTTCTGCCCAGTCTTGTGTCTTCTTGTCTGTGTGATTAGTTCATGGCACTGAGCCAACAATACGTGTTTATAACAGAAACTTAAAGTGGCACAAAGCGAAATGATTAGAGAGTAAACCACAGCTTACTGCGTCAATGGGTCCCATTTCAGAGCATATCATATATGAACTGCCTGGGCACTTTGCCAGCTACTTTAAAAAGAAAATTTGCAGGTAAAATTCCAGAGCTAGTGAAGCAAACCAGAACCTTTATAGTTATAAGAACAGGATGAGCAACTTTCTTAATGCATGCCAGTGTAATGGAGTGCAATAAACTGCCTCATGTAATTACAGAGATGCCAAAGCTGTTCTTCAAGGCAAACCGAGGCTGCTCCATTAGGTTCCATCTATTTTTTCATACCTTCATAACTTCCTGATATGTCACCAGGATATATGGTATATGAAAAAAGCTGAAGTCTAATACGCAGTGCAGCCTGCTTAGATAAGTTTTCCTGCGTTGAACAGATATGAAATAAGGGCCCCTCTTCCACAGATTCTTGCTGGGGTGGATACAACATATCAGTGGGCTGAACAGAGATCATGTGCAGGAGGTGGAATAAAATCATGTGGCTAATAAACTGCTTCTATTATTGGAGAAGTTGCCTGGCTCACCTTTATTATCAGAAGTAACTCCAAAAACTCCTAAACAGGGGGAGAGGCATTTTTCTTTTTTACCAATCCCGATTCTCCACCTCTCCACCACTTGCAGTCGTCATCTTTCTCAGTTCAGCTGCCTGTTCCACCAATAGAGACTGAATTCTGGTGGCACTCACTTCTGGGTAGATAACTGGCAGTTTAATCGCAGTGACATGTAAAAGCAGAAAAGATGTGTATTTCTGTTTTCAGCTGTAACATCAACATTTACAGATATATAGTTACACACGGTGGTCCAATTCCTTCTATGCTCATTTTATGTTCTGTGTTGCTTTGCTCACATCTTAAATAAACCATCCAACAAGGACATCTCACTGCCTTTCAGACCAACTCAGCCTGAAATGTCTTTGAAACTGGGTGCTATCCAGGCGGAACTCATCGACCAAAAGATGATACTCTCCCTGTTGTGTCCTCGCTTGGTTTATGTTGTGCAACCAGCTTCAGTGTCTGGATCTGGCTTGCAGTTAATGCTGCAAAATAGCGGCACCAAGATGTTTCCTTTGTTTTGTGTCTCTTTGTTTGAGAGAGAGGGCACAGTGGTGGTCGAACAAGGTAGCCACTGAATGAGGAGAGGGAGCAGTGGTTGTGAGAATGCCAGAGAGTGAAATAAAATGTAATTTTCAGATTGTTTCACGGATGTTATGTTCAAATCATGAATAACAATTAACAACTAACAATAACTGGGGAAGCAACAAATAAAAAAGAATTCAAGTTGAATTTTAGTGAAATAAAGCTCAACATAATGGCATCAGCAAACTCTTGTTTGTTTACTTCCCCAACATAAATCATATTCTTTTAACTTTATTTAACTCTATATTTCTCCCCTGCCCCGCTCTGCAGTGATTCTTTATTTATTGTAAACAAACACTGTGATTCATCCAACAGATACAGCATCTTTCAGAATGTAGAATAATTTTATATTTCTTTTAACTTGTTGATATTAAACATATTGATTTTATTTTATAGTTTCTACTAAGGAGCACTGGAGTCAACAGACTTCATCCTGCCTTTTTTGGCAGAAGGGGTTGAGAATCATTACTACATGAAAATAACAGTTACAATGTGATGTCCTGGTGCTGTTTGCTGTTAAAGGTTTAAAGGATTAAAAGATTAGAAAGCGAAATAACCCTGATGAATGCTGTCATTTTACAAAAATGACTATGTCAAATGTCAAAGGTGCAGTAAATAGGTTTACTCTGTCAGGGCACAAATTGGCCTTTCCATATCCACAAAGGTTGCTGATCAATACCAGTCTCTCTGTAATTATTTGTCTAAGAGCTGTAATTTCCTGCTTTGAAAACACACTTTTCACTCTGTTTTTGAACAAACACAACACTTTGTGATTCTTAAACAAAGAAGACGGTGCTAAAAAAGAAGTGAATGGTGTCACAACACAGATTATTTTTGTAGTCCTTTGTGATGAATCCTCTTTTGAAGCTCTCCAGTAATTAGCTATCATTCCTCTGTGCTTTTGAGAAAATGACTCTTAAATGTGTGTCTATTGTTTTAGTCATGACTATGTGGGGCCCCAGTCAGCGGTGCCAGACACCTGTCAGTGGTACTGCAATCCCAGCTGCTCCACGTTGTGTGGAGTGTAAATAAGAGCCGCAGTCCATAAGCATCTGGTTCAGGAAAGGCTCAAACTCAGACAGATTAAATGACCAGGATCCGACTGGGAGCTTTAGCTTCAAAGTGGAGTTCACAATCACAGATAGAAAATGAAGTAGCCCAGCGGGTGTTCCTCGTGTCCTACCGAACAACTCTGCAGCAGCCGGAGAAGTAAACAAAGCATGAAAGTGTTGCTAAAAACGTATCAACTGGACTATTGTTGCTGAAATGATGTGAAAATGTTGCACCAATTGCGTCATAAAAGTGTGAGTGTGTGTAATTATTTTGCCTTCAACTGTTGGACCTTTTTCAGGCATTGTGTTCAGTTGGAGTTCAGTGCTGCCAGTAAACTGGAGTACTGTCACAAAATGTGAAACAGAATTTGACATATGGTAAAATGCTTTTTTTTCAGTTTAAATAACTGTTTAAATTTATGTTCACCCCATTTACACCTGGTATTAAAATGCAATCTCTATCTGGACACATTATCCAGACAAGGAGAACTGCATGCAAGGTGAAAATGCATCGTGATCAGAATGTGATCGTATTGGACTGAGCACAGCAGGTGTAAACGCAGTGCTTACAACATGCTGGCAATGTACATCATTATTGATAGATCGATAGATCGATAGATAGATAGATAGATAGATAGATAGATAGATAGATAGATAGATAGATAGATAGGTATTTGTTTTTAGTCAACATAAAGAGCAATATGAGATGATATATAGTAAGAAATTACTGTGTGTTTGATGGTGTGTGCTACACTCATCTGTGCAGCTGATCTGCTGTTAACAAGGCACGCAATTTATGGAGTCACAGGGTAGCCTATACACTGGTACGTCAACACATCCGGACGAACAGACGGTATTTTTTAAGCAAACAAAGGAATAACTGTGATAAATTTATCGTAATTTATCATAAAACAACCACTATATGGTATCAGCGATTAAGGTAACATGTTAAATTGAAATAATCACTTCTCTGAGAAAAACGCCACAGCAGGTGTCCTCCTTTGAAATTTCTATTCCATTATAGCTCTTAAATTGAGTAATATGTTAATCGAGTCTAGCAGGAAGTAAGTGAGACAGCAACTACACTCCAACTCCAGACTGCGTACTTTTATTTTCACATTGTTGCTTGTTATTGTAAATTTACAATGTGGTGCTTGTCTTGCACTCATTCAGTGTTTGTGCACCTTTCTTCAGGTTTGGAGAGGAGGGGATTTGGGGAAACAACTTCCCTTACCCATAGATTGTAGTATATTAAATTTGGGATTCAACCTATTTAGTTTACCGTCTATCACACCAACTCACTATCTGGAATGCTGTACTCATTTTTGGAAGCACAACTGCTACATATTACTCCTTTAACGTGTTAAATTTGCTGAATTTACAAGAGAGGACAAGTCATTTAGAATTTGCCATGGACAGCATTTCACAAAGTTTATACAGTTTCCCCTCACTTCATATCTCACAAAACTGTAATTTTTAAGGGGAGTCTGGGGCTGATTTGCCTCAAATTAGTCCGCACACTATGTAATGTGCCTTCTTCAGTGCCCAAGATGTGGTGGTATATTAAAAAATGGTCATGGGAGCATTTTCCAGTATGCTGACTATTTTTCATTTTTTGACATGTTCTTCTGTTCGGCACGTATTGATTGCATTTGGATGTATGAGCTCATTTAGACTTTCTGCAAATTCAAATTAATCACAGGCAGGATTTGCTCTTGAGGACAGAGTCCTGATCTTAATGAGGATAATGAGAACACATTAAAATACCAGGTGTGAATGCAAAAGCAAAATTTGACTAGCTTATTATCTGGATAACACATCCAGACACAATCCCATTTTAAAACCAGGTGTAAATGGGGTGTTACATACATGTACAAATGTAAGGGTGCATAATGTAATTAAACAAGGGACACCTAATGTTTGTGATTGTACAAGCAGTATACTACATAATATATTCACAGTTTATTCAACATTCCCTTCAAATCCAATTCAAAAATTTAAAATGCAATACAATTTTATCTATTGGTTTTTACTCTTAGTCTAATTGGCAGACTGAGGGAAAGGTTGTAAAGATGTGGCTGGTTCCCTGTCTCAGGAAAGGAAGACCGCAGCCCAGACCTTTTCTGTTTTACAGTATATTATGTCACAAAATGCCTTGCTGTAATAAAACTCCCTGACAATATTTAGAGTGATGGTCATAAAAAAGGCAGTCAGTGCTACAAGCATTCTTAACACTTGTGCAGATAAACTGTTTGAAGCAGCCAGGGGGAATAACTGTAATGCTCTTTTATGGTCTCTATTTCTCAAACTATCAATACTGGGGAGTTATGCTGGTAGTTTGGAAAGTGCACTGTGGGTAGATAATAAAAACTAATGAGTTTGTAAGACAAAGTGCATTAAATAGAAAATGTTCTAAGCTTTGTAGGCTGTAATAGGAACACTTAGATGTTTTTAGAAATACATTAGTTTGCTAACGCTTTGGTACCAAGTCAATGTCAAAATTCTTGATGGTTTTTCTATAGAACCTGGGATGCAATTCTTCCAGACGTGAGGAGGCTGCAGAAACACCAGCAAGTGTTCAAATCTGACGTTAAATGCCAAAGGTAGAATAAGAATGTCTAAAGGCACAAAAAATAACAGCAAGTTGTTCTTCTTCTGTGCTGACTGCAGCAACAGCTCCACCTCAGCACTAAGAGCCATATATGGAAATACTTGTGCATTCAAGATGGATCATCAGGGATTAATAATAAATTCACCAAAGTTAATATGTGCAGGGTGCCATCAAACTTGAACCACCACAAAGACAGACATCCAGATATGTTCAAACAATGCAAGATGAGTGAGTTTCTGTTCATGTTGACATTGCATTAACAATGTTTCCAAAGTGTTATCTTTGGCTGTGCCCCAAATCACTCACATCACTCACGCAGTTTGCCATTTTGTAGTGTTGTCCGAATGTATAGAGAGAATTATACCTTATATATACCTTATATGGTGGACTTAAAGTATCCCAAAATGCATTGTGAAAACTTGTGAGCTCAGTAGTGTTGTCACAATGCTGGAATTTCTCATTTTGATACAAAATATTGATATTTGACCATTGTTGATACCACCAGAGATATACTAGATAGACTAGATATAACAAGGCTATGTCAACGCATTTCAAACATTCAGTATCTATACTATACAGTATATTGATATTTTTGACAACACTTGCAGGGAGTAATGAATGAGTGAACGATTTTGGACACATCCCTTGTTATCCCCATCCTACCATCCTCTGCCATCTGTCATCACAATATAACTTTAGCGTTTTAAATAAATATTTCTGGACAAATGATCTGTCACCCTGTCAGTAAGTTTAAACTACTGCTGCACTCTGAGTTCAACTTATATACAAACTTCAGTGGTGGGAGTCACTTTTGCACTCTATTACTTTCCAGATATGACGACATGCTCCCCTGACAGTGTTTTGTGTCCCCGTCAGTCTTTTGTCCTGCAAGCTCAGAAGGTGCCAAAGAAAAACAACAATGGCTGAATTTTATTATTGTTTTTGTTTTTTACTGTGGTATCAAATTGGGTATCGAAAATCATGTAAATTCACTGCTATTGGTTGCTAATACTAAATTTCTGGTATTGTGGCATCACTACTGGGGACAGAACACAAGGTTATATTGTTTGGATGTATAGTAAACCGCCATCTACTCTAGGTAAACACTATCAATAAGTGCTCCACTTTAAAAAATTGGAACTATTCCTGTAAAGCTGACACCTACAGCAGAAACATGTAGGCTTTTCTAATGATTTAGACACTCCAATAAGGGGTTTGTCATATTTCCTTCCTTGTTACTATTTTTTTTCTCATATTTCGGAGTGCCTGGATTGCCTTCCTGTTTGTCCTGTTTTTTTGGGGGTTTTTTGTGCCTATTTTCCAAGAGCACATGACAGTTTTTGATCTACGGTTGAGCATACAGAGCAACCAGTCATCTCTTTTACATGGTTACAAAGCTGCTTTACCATGACGACCAGATCTCTGAGAGGCTGCGTGCAGTTGCCACAGCCCATTCTTAAACTGGTGAATCACAATGCATGTATTTAGACCCCTATTATAGAGGCAGCGATTTAAGACTTTGAGTGACTTTAATCAATCAGTGTGCAGTGGAAGCACTATAATTTTGAAAGTGCCTTTTGTTATAATCACATGTACAACACAACCAGCATCAAAAAGGAAACACAAAGATATAACAAGCACACTGGCAGCTGCTCATGCAACATGTATAAAGTTCTTTTCTACATGCTGATGTTCATATGAAGGTTTTATATTATTAGACAGATGGTTCACAGAGAAACAGCTGTACCCAGCTCTCATCATCATTAAACAGGTTAAATAGTGCTGCAGCCGACCAGGTGACCTCTGAATTGCAGAGCAGTTGACCTGTCCTGGATATAATCCTTAAATAGCCTGACCTCACTTTCTACCCACAATCCCTCTGTCTTACATCTAACCGCATCCCTTCATTCCCATGTGACCCCAGCAGTGGTCTGTGAGAGCAGGAGGCATTATCTGGCTATACTGGATTTCCACAGTAGTGACAAGGCTTTTCTCTGCAGACTGGTGAGCTCCCTGGTGTCCACTGCCCAACAAAAACAGATAAGAGGCTCAAGTGAGGAGTTTGTTTTGTACACAGTAACAACATATCTTCCATGTAGGGTTTAGCT
>JAJHUR010003557.1:0-21670 GCA_027495735.1 Lutjanus campechanus | reverse complement strand
ATATATATATATTGATATATATTGATATATATATATATATTGATATATTGATATATAGATCACAATTTCTAAAATAATACATCATTAGGGCTGGGCAAGAAAAAAAATCAAAATCAATCAATATATATATTTTTTTTTTAACCAAATAGCTCGATATTGATAATGTGACAATATTGTGGGGATGACTATTGGTGCTTTCATAAATAATTAACACAATGACATTTTTGATAAATAATCATCAGTAATGTGGATACAATGACACAACCATATCATGATACAATGACATCCAAAATCCAAGAAGATATCTAGTCGCAAGGATGTGGTTGGTGTGGATGGCAGGTGTACAAAGTGCAGGACTTTAACACCACAGTCTGGGTTTTGTGTCCAGACTCCTGCACCAAATGTGTTTTGATTAATAGTGTTGTCACGATACCAAAATATTGACTTATCAATATGAGCTCAGTTTTACGATACTCAATATCAAACCAATATTAGAAACTGGAACAATACTGGTTTGATACTTAACAGATCAGAAACTGAATATTGCAAAACCAATGAGACCCACAGAGTGTACAAAATACATTTACAATGAAATCTGAACTATTTCATTTTTATTTCATACATATGAGGGCAAACTGCTAATCTATGATCATATTTACTGGGTCAAATGTTAATATATTATGGACCTGTCCTACACAATACCCATGTATTATTCTGTGAACAGTACAAACCATGATTCCACCAAAAGGCCATTTCCGCTAAAACATTACTAATGGGGCATTGTGTTCACTACTTAAAGTGCGAGTTGAAAAATAAATAAACTTGAGCTAAAAATGTGGACATTTCGCGGGGCTTTGCAGAGACAGAAGTGGAGTGTCTTTAGTGCACCACTCAGTCAGTGTGTCACCCAGTCTTGGTGCTACGTGAAGCAAAGATTTGCTTCACTTTTTGTGTGAACAGACTAATTGACCCACAACACGTACTGAATGTTAGCTAATTCTAATACTGAACTTTTTTTTTTTAACAAAAAAGTATTGAAAAAGTACCTAGATTTCAGTATACTGTGCAATGCTCTTGGTTAAAGTAAGTGAATATCATGATTTTGAGTATGTTTAGGCAACAAAAGCACTTTGGGGTTAGAGAAAAATTGTCATTTGACTTTCGAATTATACTGTAATCACAATGAGTGGAAAATGTATTGCCAGATTGCCTACTTTGGCAGAAAACAAATGAAACATGTCAGTGAACATCTTACTGATAAATTCTGTGTCAACATTTTTATGACTTGCCAGGTAAGTTAATTAATAACATTTCCTTATTATGTTAATAGAAAACGTGTTTTAGTCCACATTACAGGGCTTAGTCCGCATTAGGAGACAGGACTGTATGAGGATAGAGACTGAATCTTCTGATTAGTAAACATACAACAGTATGAATATGTGGGTGCAGTTTGTTAGTTTAGTAGCTGTCGTATTCTTGTTTGAGATTACAGCCAGGAAATTATGTTAATAACGTGGCACATAATAATTATGAAGAACAATAATTCAGTTCTGGGGGAGGACATAGGAATGACTTTACCCAATCATTATAAGCATTCTAATTAAAAATAGTTTACCATAATTACTTTATAGTTCCCTCATCAGTATACAAACTGTTTTCCTTTTGTTTTCGCCATAACTATTATTTTAATTAGAAAACTTACAGTATTATGTCGGGCTGTAATCTTGCTGTCATTATACAAAGGTGATAGTAATCTAACATTAGCTGCTTTTATACGGCAATTGTTTTGTGATTACTGTCCAATCTCCCATAATATTTTAAATGGTTTATGAACTGGCATCAGGCAGAGATAAACTAATAATCAAGCCTTTTTTCTTGTTGCTGTCAAGGACTAATCTCATCCACTCATGCCGCAGCGGTGCTGAAATTAGTTTGTTAAACCTTGCAATAAACCGCACGGTTAATCTCACAATAAACCCCATTTAATCAACAATTTGTCTCTATTGGATCGCTGCTCTTCTGGAGCCCTGAAATGTGATTGTTAAACTGCGTAAAACTCAGACAAGCACACACTCATAGACACAGACAGAGTTCCATATTGCACACACACACACACATACACACACACGCTGTACCAGAACGCAACAGAAACACAACATTTACTACAGTAGCTTCATTATCCCTCTACAATACACGATTCAACCCTTTAGTGTTGTTTTGCTCTCTTGTGTCAGTGGTTCCTTTATTTTTACAGGCATTGTTTGAAATGCTTTAATACCAATGTGAAATGTGTTTTCAATGTGAAAACATCACATTTAAAGGACCAGTGTGCAGGATTTAGTGGCATCTAGCAGTGAGCTTGCAGATTACAAACATTTCATCTCACTTTCCAACTGTTTGGGAGAAGCTACAGACACCTAGGGCTGCACAATAGGTTTAAAAAAGTCATATGTTTTATTTTGAAAATTATTGCAATGTGAATGATCATTTTTGTATCACAATTTTAATTGTCACTGAAAAGAAAACTGTGAAAGTCAACATTTGTTGGGGTCTTGATTGATATCAATTGCATTTTAAGAACTTCCTAAAATGACAGAAACCATTTTTGGGAAACACTTATTTGATGTTTGATGTTTTAGTTTGGCCTATGTCCCATCATCTAACATGGATGAGTTTATGACCTGACCACTCTTCAGCCACCAGGGGGCGATCAGGATGTTTTGGCTTCACTTTTGGGTAGCTCTCATGTTGTCCATTTCTATACGTGTCAGTGAGTGGTCTCCATGGAAGAGGACCTGTGCCCTCTGTAGATATGAAGGGCTCATTGTAAGGTGAAAAATACACAAAGATTATTATTTTCAGGTGATTATCGTCATGGTTTTGAGTTTCAGATATGTTATTTCCTGCTTCATTTTGAGAAAAATCAGCTCTTCTGAGTGTATTAGTTGATTTTACTGCATTTGTTCTGTCCCCATTGTTTCTGATTTTTTTTCACCGGTGCCTAATTAGTTCTTTGTGTATTTAGTCCTGGTGTTGCTTTCTCTCAATGTCAGTTTGTCTTCGTCCTCAGTAAAGCATCCTGTCCCTGCCCCAGTGTTTTGGATTTAGTTTCTTGGACTTTGTCTATTTTATGATTCTTGGATTTCCCGCCTGCCGCATCGGATTTAGTTTTGCCTTTTGGATTAATTTATTTTTTGGATCTGTCCCTCCCTGACTGAAGCATAAGCCTTTGGTCATTGACTCTTGTGTTCATTAAATTGTTTTAATGAACACAAGAAGATTGTAAGGAGCACCTGTAACATCAACAATTTCCCCTCGGGGATAAATAAAGTATTTCTGATTCTGATTCTGATTTAAATTGCAACAGTTCTGCCTCTGTCTGTATTTTGGATTTGTTACATCCATTCCTGACATATTCTGCCAATACAGCCCCCTAAATCTTGCACACTGGGCTGTTAAAGCCTGTCTCAAAGAGCAATTATCCAAAGTAAAACCAAGTGAAACTGTCAACTAATAATGGATGAAATCAAAATTGTGTGAATGATGTATCCAGGTAATTGCCTTTTCCAAATTCATTATGCCTATTATTCACACCAGATTTTTTATAGAATTGTTTAAGCAATAACGTAATGAGCGCATGCAGGTCTAATGGCACAAATATGGTGCTTCTCCTCTCCAGCTCTTGCAACATTAAATCTTTGCCTAATTCCCAGTATCAGCCCATGCAAAGGGGAAGCGAAACCTCCGGTTGATACCACTCTGTCAATACTGTCAAAGTGTTTGATTCTACCCTGCGATAGTCTTCATCCTAATTAGTTTTCTATCTGCCACAGCCCTCTTAGTTGCCAGGTTAAAATCATTGATGCTGGCAAAGTCAATGACTATCTTGTGAATTCCATTTTGTCAGAAAATAGCCCTCCTTTTGTGTCTGTAAGAGTGAAGAAGCAAGTCTTCGCAATTGTGTGGCTGCTTTCTACAGGCTGCCTGTGTAGGTGGTACTGTAGCTGCTATGACTTTTACGGTGCTGAAAATAAACCTGCTCATTCAGAGTAGCAATTACTGTGTCATTATCTTGGCGTTGCAATTATGCCCCCTTTCTCTTTGCACTTATCACTGCAAAATATTTCCTTGTAACATCCTTTAAAGGTGCATTCAGTTTCGTTTGGCACCCATCTGAGATAGGGCAATAAATATTTAATATTAAATAATGGAATGATTGTCAGTGATATAATATCTACAGTAGACTGCTGATTCTTTTTTATGTGACACACAAAAATACACTTGTGCGCCCACAATCTGTTGAGTATGATTTTAAAAATCATATCTCTCTTTTCAGGCAGCTCTCATCTGATTTTATTCTCTATATTTAACAAGACAAATAAAGAGAAGAGGACGCAGCAGTTTATTTCGGGATGCTGAACTACCTGACTTGACTTGACTTGAGTCCAACAGGGACCATTCAGTCATTTATTTGACTGACATATGCAATAACCTGTATCACTGCAAATGGCATTCAGAATACAAATTTAAACACAGAGGGACTTTTCACTAAGGAGAAGCTGTCAAAAAGAGGTGAAAACAAATGAAATATTGGAGACCGTCCAGAAACCCTGATGACAAATCGCATTGACAGAAAGATAGGGAACCGAAACACAGTGCCAATATTGCACTGGTTCCTATACGGCCAGTACCTACTGGAATCAATCACAATGCAGATTGCAATGCCGCATTTCAGTGACACACAACTGAGCTGTCGATTGAGATAGTTGCCCTCTGGTGCAGACTAGGGTTGGGCAATTGGACAAATATATCACCCACTGACGATGGGCTGACTCCATCACCAGATGTTTTTTATGGACAATTTTGGGTCGATAATTGTCATTTTGTTTTGCTAATGTATTCGTCTGCAGAGTGACAGCTGCTGGTTCGCAACATGGTCTCATCCAGCAGCACAGTACACACCCACTCAGGAGGACCATGAGTGCTCTGAACTGGGTGAACTTTAAATTTCTTCATTTTATGAGTTTATTTTGAAACTACTTAGAAACTACGGACGCATCATCAAACCACTAGTTAACATTACAGCAGCACTCTCTCTACATGGCTCTAGAACCTGGTGTCTCTTTCTTAGCCAATGAAATGTCAAGCTAAATTGTCTAAAGAGTAGCTGTATTTCACTTGAAAGTTTGAGCGGGGCATGCAACAAATGTTTTCAAAACAATTGCATGTAAAGGGGGGAAGCAGTAGGCGATGCACAGGATACACTTATAAGTAGTTGTGTCACAATTTCAATATTAAACCAAGAATCAATCAAAATGAGCTTTCAATTTCAATAATCAAATCGCAAAGACAGAATCAGCGATCCTCCCAATATTATTTTTTCTACACCATTGCTTACTTGTGGCATCTAGCACGTTTTCAAAGAAAAAAACAACACAAGTGTAACTTATCAGCCATTATATCACACTTTATATATATATTTTAAAGAAGAATTTTAAAATGTAAATATAGACAAATAAAGACAGTTTTCAGGACACACAAAAAAATGATTTGTTGGTCTTTACAAATCAAGACTGCAGTTTAACAATGGCCAACCTGTCAGTGCTAAAAAAAAAATTTTTTAAATCAAAAGTCAAATGGAATTATGGATTTGGAGAATTGTGACACCCTGACTTGTAAACAGAGTGATGCACTGTGCTTGACTGCTTGTGTGACCCCATGCCAAACACAACCATCAGCAGTGTGGGCGTCACTGGCCCCAGCGATGGGAAGCATAGATACAAATTATGTGATATAACGTATCATAACGAGTTGACATTTATATCTGGAGACCATGCATGATAATGACAGCAGCCCTCCTCAGGTTAGCAAATATGATCATATTTCTGTAAAAGAATTGCTTAAGTTTGAAGCGGGAGTTTGTTGTAGAGCCTGACTGATATATTGACCTACAGATATCATCGGCCTGATATTGGCCTATCAGAGCTATGCCAGTGTATATCTGCATCAGCATATATGTTGTCCAGTCCTTTTCTTTTTACAGAACATAATGAAGATAGTTTTCTTTTTTTGCTTCATAATTTGGATTTTATTTATATTTGACATTTTTTCTTAATTCAAGTTTAATATTTGTATATATTTTGTTCTATTTATGTTTTTATATATAGTTATTTATAATTTTTGAAAATTCTGATGAAAATTGACTGTTTCAGGGCCCTGATGTCATTTTGGACAACAAATTGTCTGTAAAATATGCCTCCATTACACATCGTTGTCACAAGTGTTAGATAACCACATTTGCAGGATCATTGCAAAACACTGGCTGATATATCGATATTGGATTTTTTTTGTTCTTTACTCCCTACAACTCCAACAAGTATTAGTCAGGATCCAGTTTGTAGAATAGAAACTCAAAATTTAATAAAGTCAAGACAAAACGATTATTGTCCTATGCACAGTTAAAAGTTTCCCTGACAATGAAATTCTGAAATTCTTCCTTTGCCCTCCACTCTGAATGCCATTTAATAATGAAACACACACATATAGAGTGAAGAAAAATATTAAGTATAAAAATGTGAAAATAATATAGAAATACAAGAGACATGAATAAAGATATCAGGAGAGATATGAGGAAGAACATAAATAAATGACTGAGGAACACTTTGTACAATTACAACATACAGCATCAAAAATACAAGTTATATACAATGTCCAGTATAACTGGTATCAGAGATGCTTTGTAAGAAATGAAGCAGCATAAATGTAAAAGTGCGTCAGGAGCGTTATCGTTATTAGTACTGTAACTGTTATTTAGTGTTAAATTAGTGTAGTTGGGTTTTATTTATGTGAATTTGTCTTTAATGTTGTTGACTGTCATTTTGTGCTTCTTTAAATAAACAGAAATAAATAAAAGATTGCTTCAGCACCAGTATCAGAACAGAAAAAAAAAAAACAGTACCTAGCCCTAATTGAGAGAAAGGAGGGACATAAAGGGCTAAACAAAAGGCACTGATGCATCATCCACACAGACAAAAGCCCTCAGGGTGAATATTCTTGCCTATGCATCAATGTTATTGATACAGTTAGACATAAAGGTTATTGTAGTGGTGATGTTAGCCATTACCTACTCAAATCAAGCCATAAGGGTAAAAATGCTAAAGCATCCACCCACTGGAGGAAGAGGAAAGCTGAGGGTTGGCAACAAGCCTCCATCGACCTCATTAGGTCGTAGGGAAGCTCCAACCTAACAACCAGTTTCGTCTCTTGTGAGGCTGCATATTGCACACACACACCCCTGGCTGCTTTTCCATTATAAACCATGAAACACACAGACACACGTAGGAACGGATGCAGGTACATGCACACAGACACACACACATCCACACACAGTGTCTCTGCTTTTTCCTGGCACACCTTGTCTGCTCAAAAGAGGCTTGTAAGCCCCAGGTAAATCAGTGTTCTGCCCCACTGTACCTGTCTGCAACTGCAGCTGTTTGAAAAAAACAAAACAAAAATAAAAGTGAGGTAAGTAAAACTGTGTATTTCATGCCTGAGCAAACTGCAAAGTCATCTCAAGCAGTTTATAATCCTGCATACGTGTCCCCACACTGACCTGCATGGTGCTGTTGGCCGTGGTGTGACCAGAGATGCAGTGAAGCAGGCAGATTCTTTGCACTCACAATTAGCGGATTCATAGCATTAGTGTTAATATCAGCTAAATATAAACAATGGCCTCCTATTACATCCCATAAATTGTGACGACACCACAGCACTATTATCACCCACTGTCAAAGAACAGAATATTTGTCACATGGTCAAACATGCCAGCCCTCAATAGCTAGGTGAAAATGTTACATAATTTAGTTACTTTTTTGTCCTATAAGGAGACTGTGACCAGCTGAAACATTTGCAGCCAAGCTGTCTGCTTTAATTAATTGTGGACATACAGTACAGGGCTGCGTTCACAGGAAGAGGCGTATGATCCACACAAATTTCAGTAGGTTATTATTAGCAGCAGCCTGTAATATCACCCAACACCTAAACTGTACGGGTGATTTTAACAAAATATAAAAAAATCTTCGCTCTTTCGCGCACGTATTCAAGTTCTCATCAATGAAAGGTTTCAGCATCGCCGTCAGTATCTCGACTTAACACATGCACAATGCACGGGCCTGTGATAGCACACTTCAAGCTAATGAGCCATATATGTCAAATATTCTCTCCCTCGCTAAGTGAAAATGGAATTTTGGAGGATAATGACTGTATGTGTGATATTTCATGCCCACAGTGTAACCCAACTTACTAAAATCGGATTTTGAACAGCACCTTCCATCAGTTCTGCAACTATGCAATCAACAGACCACAGCTTCAGACTTCAGATACAAGACGTGACGCTGCAAAGAGGACACATGGCCTGATGGACTGGTAGTAACAACAGAAACAGTAATCTTGTCTCGTGTTTGTCACTTTTACCAGGTATGTAAAAGAGAAATGTGTTATTTTCATATGCTTCCAAGCTAGCCTGGGATCACTGAGAGGCCTGCAACAGTGGAAAACCTATCCACACTTTATAAGGCAAGAAAGATTACATTTCTGATGTGTGAGTATTTGATAGAATATGACAAGATGTAATAAATCACTGTGTATTAGCCTGGTACTTTTCCAAAAGTGGTGGTTTTACAGGGCCTATTATGCTGGAGATTTCTGTAAAATGCTTAAGAGAATTGAATCAGCACTTTGTAATAACATTAAATTGGTGAGTGAGATTGGCCCTCAAAAGCCTTATTAGAAGGTCCCTGACTCTACTGGTAGACTTATTTCTGAAAAAAAAAGAAGAAAATACTGTGTGCTTCAAGGAGCAATATCAAAGTCCCTAGCATTCAAAAATAGTACTGCAGTCCAAATAGTGAGTTGTGAGATTATAATAGACTATACGAAAAAAAGTACTTTTAAAACAGTACCAATGTCTGAACTGGTGTTCATGGACTGGTGTTGCAATCGTTTCAAGTGAAATACAGATGCACTTTAGACCATTTAGCTCAGCATTTTAACCGTGTTTATCATGGCTAGCGAAAGGCTACCTGCTGCCAGAGCCATGTACAGTACAGTTATAGGGGTGCTGTGATGTTAAGTAGGCACGTTCAGTGATGTGTCTGTAATGTTCACACCAAAGGGCAACTATTACAATAGACAGACAATAGACTCAGCTGTGTGGCACCGAAGTGAGGAACTGATGCCACGCTGGCACTGGAATTCGGCACCCAACCTTTGTCATCACACATGATGCTGATACAGCTACTTAACTAAAAATAACTTAAAATTCCCAACAGCTGCCTATTGCAACTACACAGAACAACATGAGTGTCCGACTGGAGTCATGTTTCTCGTCTACTGACAAACTTAAGTCCAACTTTCACAGCTTTTTTTGACTGGGCTGCAGCAAAGCTGGGGGCCAGCACTATAAACGAGACTATAAAGTCTGTGACTGACTTACTGCGTGATATGTGATGACGTTACACCACTGGTCAGTTTTGTGATGGAGTTTCCCCATTGGCTACTGCTCTTTCGAAATGAATATGTGTGAGAAGTCCTAAATTATGTGCTCGGGAATTAACTCATGACGCAAGAGGCGCAATGATGTCAACTTTGGCATGTGCACCCTCACACCGGGGACACTGTGTTGAGCATAAACATAAACAAAGCTTTACAGCACAGACAGTCCACCTCCTGTGTGGATCATGAAATCCTCCTGTATCTGTTTAAAATTTAAAGCCCTCATTTTAAATTGAAAGCCCTCTAGCTTTTCATAGTGTACATGGTCTAGCCATTTACTATGTAGTTCTAAGCTTGTGACCTTTTTTTTCTTTCATTCCTGTGTTGAGTCTTGAGGTACATCTCAAAATGCTCACTGCTTGATGACCTCTTTTACCAGCCACTTGTTCTCCTTATTTCTCTGCCATTGCCAAAGCGAGCCCAACTCACCTCCAAGCAGGCCGCAGTGACATCTCACCAACCGCGGCCAACCCATGACGACCCCCCTTTCCTCCCCCTCGAACAAGCGTGTGTTTGTCATACTCTGCTCTGTCTGTGCAGGATAGGAGAGAGAAAGATGTTTCTGTGCGTCTTTGTGTTCAGCTCTCAGTTCTTTAGAGGATCATTTCTATGGTTTGAAGTTTCGTTTCTCTCCTATGTTGCTGTTTTTACATTCAGGTATCTGCTGTATTTTACTGTCATGTTTGCTTTTACCCGCACACCTCACCCTGCCCTTTCAAGCCTGTAGGAGAATCTATGGTGGCCGTGAAACTGGATAAAAACACACACACACCAAAAAAAAAAAAAAAAACCCTACAAAAGGCCGTTTCTAGAGCCAGTGTTTGATTAATCTGTTCTGATCTAGTGTAGAAACATGATGGAATAAAACAGCAGCCTCTGTGGATGAGAACCCGCACCCTCTGTAAATATAAAGAGCTCATTCTAGGGTAACAAAAACGTTTCTTATTTTCAGATGATTGTACACTAATGAAAACATACTTATGAACATTACATTCCATTTCTGCCATATTCTGCCAATGAATCCTCATATATTTTACACACTGGACCTTTTATTTAGAATTTCAAACAACATCAATTTTCATCTGACACCTCTATACTTCTTTCATCTTTGGAAAAATAACCAGTAATTTTATGCATAGTATTGTGTTGTACTTCATAATGTGCCAACATTGTGAGCAAAGAATTATAATTACAGTCAAGGATGGAAATAAACTCCTTAAACAGAAATGACTAATCACAGTGTTAAATGTTACTGGCCTAGTAACTCGCTTTGTTTCATCTATTGGAGACCTTGCTGCTGATTATTTCATAACTGGGGTTTCAGTTTCAGAGATTAGAGCTTGCAAGAAGAAGAAAGTATGTGATTGGGCCATAATTTATCAAAGCTAAAACCAAAAGGTCATACAGACAGATGGATCTATGCCTGCTTTGTTCACCAAACAAAAGACTCCCAGACTCTTCAGGAAAATGTCAAGGAAGCTGCCACTGGAAGGCTGTTTAGTACAACCCCAGCTTTTATTTGGCACTTGACACAAGAGGTTAAAAAAAAAAAAAGTAGTTCAACGACACATGAGTCATCACCCCCTTTCATCTCACTTTCACCTTTAAATTTTAGGCCTTTTAAAGGCTGAGATTCAGGGCCAAAGAAAGAGCTTTTGAGTGAGCGGTGTAAATACTTTTTCTTTCCACACCTTGAGGGTCTCTGTGTGTGTCAGGCACCATCTGCTGGAGCTGGAATGATCTGGAGCTAGTGCTACTCAAGTCTACAGGGAGACACTCTTGAATGGACCACACATTACCGTTTCAGGGTATTCAGACCAAACACACTACACAGCGAGATAATTGGGAAGAAATTTCATTTCTCCTGGGAACAGCTGTTCTTTCTTTCAACTATTGCTATTAGTCCTCATTCTTTCTTTTCTCTTCTAATAGTCATCCTGTCAATTCCCGCACATTGTCTGTCATCCCATTGGTACCGATTGTTCGCTGGAACATTCAAAGAATTCCCGTGTGGGCATGGAAGTAGTTTTAAAAGCCATTTACCTCAGATTTTTTTCACAAAGCTCTTGGAAAGCCACAGCCAATTAGGGCCGTCTCTGTCCAATGACACTCACTGTGCATATGTGTCTGCATGCAGTGCACACATACAAGAAGGTGCCTGATATCCTTTGACAGTGTAGCCTAACTGTAGCTAAAGCACTTTCACACCTCTCAGGGGATTATAGTGTGTGTGTGTGTGTGTGTGTGTGTGTGTGTGTGTGTGTGTGTGTGTGTCTGCAGGTCCACAGCAGATCAGCGAGGTAGTCATGGAAAGGTTCACTGTTCTTAGGCATCCTGGGTTTTAACTGCCTGTTGCCCATGCGACAAAAGACCAAGACCAATGGGCTGTTTTACAAATTGAAAATGTGTGATGATGCATTTAACATTTGTAAATATTGTTCTTCTGTGTTGTACATTTTTTTTGCACACTTTTGTTTTTTCTTGTGTTTTATTGTGTATTCTTTAATCTTCTATTTGTGCTGTTTTCACTACCAGTACTTGCCTTAATCTTTATTTATATTTCTAGTATTATGTTTGTATGCACCAACATGCCACAGCAAATTCCTTGTAAGTAAAAACCTACTTGGCAATAAAACCGTTTCTGATTCTGATTCTATCCAACATTATATAGTTTTGGTCTGCTTTTAGCTGTAAGAGCTGTAAGAGTACTTGAGTGCTTGTGTAGTGATCTGCAATTGACTCTGTATGAAGCGATACTGGCAGTTACTGTCTTGTTCAGAGGGCAGAGCAGAGAGAGAGAGAGAGAGAGTAATATGGTGCACATTAAGGCTGTGACAATAACCGCATTACCGGAATACCGCAGTCACATGACGCCTACCACAGGGTTCAGCTCATTACTGTTATCAATGCAAATTTTATTGTGAAGTGTCAATCTCATGTTGAGATAAGAGTATTGATCTATTAATACACCTACGGATCAGCGCTGTCACATACAAGTCAGGAACACAGACTCTGATTGGTTGACATACTCAACTCAAGGCATCTTGGTATTGCCAGTGAAAGATGGAAAAATAGACAAAAATCTTCAGAAGACAATCATGTTGGATTTATTATTATGGAGTTATTTTACTACATCTCCAAAAAAGACACTTCAGTTCAGGGCTGGATTGCAAAGCCTCTGAAAGGAATTTGCATTAGCATTAGCTTAACGTGAACCTTTCCTGCTCCTGGTTGTCTAAGTCCTGAGAAGCTGCAGTGTTTATTAACCTACACACTGCAACATATACCGTACATTTACTGTCAGATTGACAGCTAAGTTAAAGTTTCTGCTCTGCTTGCAGCACTGGCAGACTGCCACTTGCTCTCCCTCACTTGCACGCCACACATTCATTACGCACTGCCCTATTCCTCAAAGGAGCTACACTATGCTGATGACAGTATGCAGTTATTAAGGTAGTCGGGGTAAACCGCCATCCCATGGGAATATGTTGCTTACTTTCAGAGCCTTAGTGCACAGTGCAGTTCAGTGTAGCATCCTACTCCTTCCAAGGTTGTTTCAGTACATGTGATGAAAAGACAAAGACTAGTGGGCTGTTTTCCAAATTAAAAATGTGTGATGATGCATTTCTATCCAGCAGTGTGTACATACTTATTTTGGTCTGCTTTTAACAGCAAGGCAGTCACTTGGCAACTTTGTGTATTTGCATGTTCACGTATTCTAAATATAAAGATGAATTTGTGAAAGTGCTTGTGATATTCAAATGTTATCAACTGCACTGTAAAGGCAAAGAACTGAGTGCTGTGTGTGAACACCTCACCATGTAACTTCTGTAGGCACTCAAAAATAAAATGTGTGATGGCAAATATAATTAGTGTTAATAAAATGAATTTTCAGTGAAACAAAACAACAAAGAGCCTGTGCATTGCAACAAATTACCCTACATACTCATTCAGAGTTATTACTCATACGTAAAGCATCATACTGTTAATATACACCCTGTGGATCGATATGTCCCATGGACACACAGACAGCTTTAATGCACAGACAGACCAACGAGCTGACATAACTTTCTCAGCATATGACTGTAACCTGGAGCATAACCAGATCATGATGGATCTCCTATTGGCTTTTGGACCTAATTGGCTCCTCCACCCTTTCAGTGATGATGTTGGTCCCTGGAGTGTTGACGTATTTGACATGCTGGGGAATGGGTTTCAGGAGAGGAGAATGTAGACCAGTCTGATACATTTGCACAGAGCCAATACAATTAAATGATTTACTTGTCAAAACACAATGGGGCTGCTGTGCCACGTGACCACCGTACACATATTGTAAACATGCAGGAGGAGCTATGATGGTGTTTTGGACTTGCTGGACTGTCATATGTGCTTCATGCTGTATTACTGAGATGTCCAATAATACCACTGCTAGTTAGAGGAGCCTATGTTCATGTCTGTGATTCAGAGTCCATTTTGAGCTTCCATTTAGTGTGTTTTGGCTTCTGCTGAAAAGGTAAACTATTTATATTTCATCTTTTAGTTTACTTCAGTTTTAGACCAAACCACATGCAAAGGTCACTGAAGCTCTCATGTTCATTCCTTTTTGGTTTATTCTGATCTAAACAATAGTCGCTCTAAGCTTTTTTTCCTCTGCTTGTACTGACACAACTGTTGGAAACGTGCACTGATCCTCAGCGTTCCTGGTCTGCTGTAAGAGCCGTGTTATCTGTGCATCAAGATTAGAAGGTGTTTGTGAACCTTCTCTGAAAGCATCACAAATAATTATCTATGTATCAAAGTATGCAAGATGTACTAAATATTTACTTAGAATTTACCCTTTTCTTCCATAAATGCACAATGCCCCACTGAAAAACTACCGTGCCATTGCCAAGAGTTTCCTTACTGTAAACTGTATATCTTCTGTTGTATCTTGTAAAAGTGAAAGTAACTCTTCAGTTTTAAAGGTCCAGTGGGGTATACTTGCAGAATATGGCAGAAACTGAATATAATATTCCGATGAATGTTGAAACAGTTGCATAAAAACACGTAGGCTAAAGCTTCCCTTAAGATCTAATCTAAGAATGGAAAAAACTGAGGAAGGAAAAAAATGAGTTGCATAAAATCACCATAAGGATTTCTTTAGGAAGACCCTTTAATTTCTGAATGTTTGCCCATAGCTTCCCTTATGCGTTGCTAGAAGGTCCTGAGTAACAATTTTCCTCAGAAGATTTGGGACCCATGAGAGTCCTTTAAAAGTGAAATAATTTGTGAAACATAAGACAATGGCTAAATACATGCTGATTGAAGAGGAGGGGGACATATCAAGACACATTTTATTTGACAAGGAAAAATCCACTGCACACTGTGAGTGATGTGCAACTTGTTAGAGTGTATGGATTTAGATTTTCAACTCCAAACGTTTTGTCACCACCCTTCACCATCTAATATTGAAGCACAAAGTACCCTTTAGCCACTAAAGTTTAGTAGTTGTGTGAGATGCTGCCAGAAAGCCTTCGTCAACACATGGTTAATGTTGTGAAAAGCTCACAGTTTGGTTAGGTTCTTAAAAAAAATACTTGGGTAGGTTTAGGATAAGACCATGTTTTGAGTTCCAATAAGTATGTTACATTATGTACATCACATGACGTCAATGTCATGTGATGCATGTAGTGTTATGTACCTTAAAACTTTCAGTAACGTCTTGGTTTTACATGGGACACAAACCCTGGTCTTCTGAGTGACAGTCCTGTGTTTGTTCCATCCATCCATCCACCCCACCTCCTTCATGTGTGAATTTTCTCCTCTACAGTACGTATATACTACGTCAGCAGCCTGGTTCATCTCATTCAGCTGCAGAGGGGTTTACATCAGAGCCACTTGAAATTCTGGTCTATCTTTTTTAGCTGCTAATGGGTTTCGTGCACGTCTGTATGAGTGGCTGAGGGACGGTGACAAAACGTCTGCGTTTGAGGAGTTGAGATTAAATGATCAGGAATCAGATTGGTCCAGGAGATCATTCATCGCAACACTGTGTATTCAGCGTCTCTAACTATGTGTTGATCAATAGAATTTTTTTTTCAAAATATAAAACATTACACTTCATAATGTAATGTATTCATAACACAAGGTATAGGCTGGGCCCAGATTTACTTGTCATTCGGTCCAGATGTGGACCTTGGTTCAGACTTTGAGAAGTCCTGTCCTACACACTTGAAACAGGAGAGTGAGACGAGGTGTTTATAATCTACAAGCTCTCTGCTACACACTGCTCCTTTAAGGGGTTTGATATTTTATTCTTATGGTTTTGAGCACACTTGCACCATCCCAGCACATTTTGGATTTCTCAGGAGAAAGGCTTTCAGATGTATCTGTTTAATAAACGAGGCTGTAATTTCACAGACCGGATCAAATTTGGGTGGCAGAACCCCGTAAAAAACAACATTTGCTTGGGTTTGTAATTGGATTTAATAAGCAGAAGCTGCGACACGGTGTTGTTTTTGTTGAATCCATGTCATCTCTCTTGGGAGCAGTGTGTTGAATTTAAATGTCACTATTGACTGACCAGCTGCATCAAGTGATTTGGCTTTAAATCTGTTAATTATTGTGCTAATAATGAGCCTTATCCACTTAAATACTGCATTACCACTTTAATGTAAATCCTTATGTAAGCCAGTCACTCATAATGTAAAGCCATAGCTGGCATGCTCTGGAATCTGAGTTCATGTTCCTAATATCTTTTCTGTCCTTTTCTTGCTGAGATAAGTATCTGTTTTTAAATGGACACTTGTCAGGAAACATGCAGTAAATTTGATTCAGTGAAGCTGTCTGTGTCAAACAGCTGGACCTGACGAGTGAGCGCTGCATCAGGCAGCTGTGGCGAGGCTTTTTTCCTCACGACGTGTGACAGATCAGAGATATAAAGGTGTTCAAATCATATGGACAGACAGCGTGTCTCAAGACTGTCACCAGATAGACAGCAAACAGACAGAACATCCAGTCTCAGTAGATAGTCTGATATTTAACTAAAGATGCTTTCAACTTGGGATTAACTGTCCTCTCCTCTCTGTTAAGAAAACATTCAAATCGTTCATTCCGCCCAAGTGGAGTTGACATATCTAATTTTCCTTGTCCTATAAAATCTGACAGTGTCCCTTTTATTGACAGCACTAATTTGGGAGCCAGGTGTTATGACCATGGCTGAGCTATCCAGAGATCCATCAGCTGACTTACAGAACAGCTGCTGACCAGATGTCACATCAGTTTTTTGTTATCACGGAAGGTTTGGTAATATTATGTATCACATTTGGTTGTTCTTTTGCCTTTTTGCCTTCAGTTACTGAGTCATTAAAGTGACTATAGCTGGATATCAATATCCACAACATCATGATCATCACTCTTAGGGCTGCAACTAATGACTGTTTTCATTATTAATGATTACTGATTAATTAATTAATGATGAATGATTAATCTTCTGATTATTTTCACAATTAGTTGATTAGTTGTTTGTATAAAATATATCTGTAAAATGTCATAAAATGGTTTTAAAATGTAAGTCAGTGTTTCCCAAAGCCCAAGATAATGTCCTCAAATGTCTTGTTTTGTCCACAGTTCAAAGATATTGAGTTTATTGTTAGAGGAAGAAAATTTTCACATTTAAGAAGCTGAAATTAGCAAATTTATACTTTTTTCTTTAAAAAATTACTCAAAACATTAAAAGGCATGATAAATCTTCCTACAAAATAATCTATGTACTCGTATAAATCTTCACTTATGACCCCCTACAAATGTGTGTTGGTGGCTATATCTGCAGAGAACCTGCTCTCCCTGTATTTCCTTATTTTCTATCATTATTGTACAGTGCTCAGGACGAACCAAAAACGTTGTTATTTGCAGTCTTGGCGTTTTTCAGGTGCGTTTAAAAACAACTCTGACAAATTCTACCAGTTCTACCTTTACTTTCTTATCAATATATTTGCGGATTAATTTACTGTACTAGTTGACAACTAGTGGATTAATTGATTAATTGTTGCAGCTCCAATCACTCTGTCACTTGTTATTTGGAAAATGGCAAACTTGGCATGGGGTTGCATGATGATACCAAAGAAAAACGCACTAAAATAGTGTAAATCTGAGTTTAAAGGGACCAAATACAGATACATTTACATTTGAACACTAATAAAACACCGCAGCAACATCCTACATCACACAAGGTCACTATAAACTCTCTCTTACAGTCACTGATAATACCTTCTTAGCCTACACACTTTGATCAGGAGAGCTGCCTGCAGATAAACCACCTCACTGATATTGCCTGATGCTGTTGTTAACTTGTTAAAGCCTCTCTTGATGGGATCCAGGACGAGATGTGCAGCCGGAACAGAACAGCCGTCACCTGCCCTGCACGAAGAAGCGCCGTGTCGGGGACGCGCTGCCTCTGGAGGACCCACCACTAATTACAAACTGGAAGGCACAAACACATCTGAAATAATCAGCGCTCCGTGGGCTGAGAGGAACAGCTTGACACAGTCAGGCTCACACACTGCCACAGATCAAGAATCAAACTACAGCTCACCCACGGCACTTTTCCTGCACTGGATTACAGGGAGAGCAAATGTTTGCTTTCAGTTGTTTTACATCAAATGTTGACCCGGATCAATATTGTAAACTATCGACCTGATATACAAATAAAGTCGCCATATAGCGCGTAGCTGTGTATGTGCAAAGAAAGACTGGCTCAAAGAGTTGGAAATGGAAGAATAATGCGTTTAGGCTGGAAACAGCAAATTCACCTTGAAAGTTAATATCTCTGGAATCACAACCAATAAATCACTTTCTATCACGCTGGGTCTCTCATTAGGAAGAAGGACTGGACCAGCGATCCCTGCAGGGCAGAGATGCTTTTATACCTTAGGGCATTTTGTTATGGCTACAGAGTCACTGAAGCTATAAATTATCATGCTTTTTGCCAAGTTTATCATATCACACAGGAAGGAAAAAAAGAATTGTCTTACCTTCACGCCATAAGTTTGACTGAATCTTTGTTTTTACAGGCACCGGCTGTTAAATCCAGAACATCCACAGTTAACTCCCACTGTATCCTTCATTTGCTCTGCACATTGTTTACTCTTTATAAATTAACCGAGTCGGAGCAGCGGCTCGGGTGCGAGGCATCAGTACAGGCTGGTAGGAAGAAAAACTGCACGGGTGATGAGAGCCAAAAAAGAAAATACACAAATAAAAATTATTAACACTGTTTTAAATCATCGACTGTTTCCCGATTGTTTAGCAGAAAACTAAAAGAATGATTTTCTTCAATTTCTGTCGTCAGAGAAGTGAAGCAGAGGCTGAAAGTGTGCGGAGTCCGTCTGGTGTCCAGGAGCTTTACGCACGGAGTTACCTTCAGTACTGACGAAGGCAGGAGACGCGGAGACTGTGAAGAACTGTGGAAATCAAGGCGGGGTTACATCTGTTTAAATCCCGGCAGGGACGCATGTTTCCTGCGTGGATGAAACCTTATATTGCCTTGTTTTTGTCTCACATTTTTTGTACTCCACTGTCTATGTTGCGTCACCGGCTGCGCTTTTTTGCAAATAGTAAGTGATGGAAAAAAGGCACAAATGTGGATAAAAAGTATGTCATCATCTGATGCTCCAGGGCATTTGAGAGAGAAATGGTGTGATAATGATGGAGCACCAGGGTTGGGAGGTTTACTGAAATGTATTCCGATACAATTATTAATTTAAAAAAATCCAGACAATAACCTAATCCACGGATCACAGTATTAAAATAATATAGCCACACTATTTTCCGTTACTTTTGGATTACCTCAATACAATATAAGGTGAAATGTTTTAGGCTAATATATTTTATATAGTTGTAGGTTCATTACTTCAACTTCAAGCTTCAAGTAAACTGCTATAAACTTAATTTTAATAATCTTAATCTAGACTTTTCACCAACACACCACCCAAAGTGAAGTCACAGCCCTTCTGGTGGACCACCATGGGACCTAATTTCAGACAAAATATGAACTTAAGTCAGTGGCAAAAGAGAAATTAGTTTTTGATCCCATTTGAATTGTGCCACAAATTACACATATGATGTTTGTCAATTTAAAAGATAAATTTTTAAGTATTTTCAATCAGACTATGAAGATAATTAAATAGACTACAAACCCAGAAGTCACATGAGTTTTTCGTACTGAGATTTAGTCACACAACAGCAGGTCTTACTCATTCTTTCTCTTCACAGCTGATAACTGGACCAGGAGTCGCTGGATAAAACACTTAAAGTAAGATAATGTTACAAGGGACACCAACATTTGTGTTGATGGGGTCTGTGTAGCTAATGTTAGCTGTAGGTTTGTGTAGCTAACATTAGCAATGGGTCTGTGTAGCTAACGTAAATGGTTGGTAGCAAACATTAGCAGTTGTAGCCAGTATTGGGCAGTAGCGGCGTTACAAGTAGCGGCGTTACTAGAAACTACATTTCTCAGTAACGTGGTCGTAACGTCGCAGTTTTCTACATCAAATAGCTTTTCAGTAGTGAAGCTACTTTAGTGATCAAATAACGCGGTAGCGTCCACAGAAGCTACATTTCCCCAGGCATTTCTAAACCTTGAATGCATCTCGTCCATGTGACGTCACGTACCTGCCCTCCTGCTGATGCCCGCTTTAGACTGATTAATAAGATGGCCGCGAGTTGTCTGATGCAGCAGAGCGGGATGGAAAGCGCGCCGCAGGAGACAACGGCGGAGGAGGGATCAGAGACGTGTACATCTCATGAATCTCCATGGCCATACCTTAACAAGTTCATGTTACTTATCGGGTCCTCACAGAACAGTTACACGTTCCTGAGTTTACTGTGCAACCCCAAAAGGAAGTTCCTGTCAACATCCAAGACGTCCAACACAAAGTTAAGGACACACATTCAGGTATTTCCCGAAGTTAACACAACAATCGCCAGCTAAGCTAATCATCACAACTCAGTCAGCAAACACCAACAGCTAACAATGCACTAGCTAGCAACATGTCCTTTGGCAGCAAAAGAATAAAAAGTGTGTGTGTTGCGCGCATAATTTAAATAGAGATAGACTACTTTATTAATCCTAAAGGAAATAAATGGGTTACATCAGCCACTTAACACTAATCAAAACACAAAACAATGAGGTAGATAGCAATGACTTGGAATGAAGTTGTTTTGAAGTTAAAAAAAATAGCTTTGATGTAGTTTGATCTACTTTTGTCATTTTATTGTAGCTTAGCTTGCTACATTTCTCTGGTGGGTAGCTTCAGTGTAGTGAAGATTCATTTAATGTAGAATAACTTGTAGCTTAGCTCACTACATTTTCCAAGTAGCTTGCCCAACACTGGTTGTAGCTAACATTAGCAGTTGTAGCTAACGTTAGTAGTTGGTCTTGCCTGTGAATGGCTCTTTAAATCAGGCCATGATGATTAATTGATTCTAAGATTAACTGGTTTCACTGAGACCAGACTGGTATTGTGAGACTTGTAAAGTGTTGTAATGTGTGCACATTGCAATAATTGTAATCCTGCTAATAACCACAATTTTTACTAAATGTATGTATAATCTGATTGCATTTTTTTCTGTAAATGAAATACAGTTACCTTTTTTGTATCCTAATTGCGTAATCCCGTTACATGTGATCCATTAACCCCAGAGTCTGTACCCTTGTTCTCTCTCTGTTGTACCCCTCTATCCCTTGTCTATGTCTGTCTCCCAGTCTCTCTCTCTTAGAAAACAATAATTATGTTTTCTCCATTTATAAACCCTGACGTTATTTAATAACTGATATGTCAGTCCTCAGAGGTCTGCCGACAGTCATTCCTGCCATGTAATCAGGAGCCAGTTTCCACATGGGATACTTTGTGAATGCAATTAACTAGCTGGAAGGAGAGAAAACCAGTAGTATGTTGTGCCCTGAGGATGTGCATTGAGACACAATGTACCATGAATTTCACATCACATCACTCAGGTTTCTTTTGACCTGCAGACTTGAGATGAATCCAACTCAAATTAGACACAAACCAGCTGCCTCGATCTGTCCATAAAGACAAGTACAAACCAGGAGAAGAGCAGTTTGATCATTAACTTACTG
>JAJHUR010003537.1:0-12235 GCA_027495735.1 Lutjanus campechanus | reverse complement strand
AAACTGAGAGTCTTGAGATGTGTTTCAATCAGCTGGTTTAAAGTGAATAAAGAAGTCACTACTCCTTAACTGTTGAAGTAGAAAATTACATTTTAACTTTTTGCCCAGCTGTTAAACAACATTCAAAAGCAAAAATAACCCACATAATGACATCACCTCCAGAGTGTGAAAGGCTTTCTAAGTATATTCTGACATGCATGATACAAGAATTAGACGAATAACACATGCAACTGCAATAATCTAATAATAATAGTAATAATAATAATAATAATAATAATAATAATAACAATAATAATAACAATGTATTTATTTTATAAAGTGCTTTTCTATAATATCATATCAGGATTGGTTGATATATAAGCTTTTGTGTCGTCTGTGTAGTAATCCTAGCCCATATACCCTAGAGATTTATCCAAGAGGCAGCATGAATAAATACTGAATAAAAGTGGACCCAAAACAGAACCTACTGGCATTCCTTGTGTTACAGGCACTGGGAAGAATAGGATACAGGGACAGTGGCTGACATATCACCTATTATATAATAGATAGACGGATCAGTTTCACCTTGGAGTTGTGGAGTCTACAGGGTGTTCTGTGGTGTGCAAAACTGAATTATTGAGGGAAATCAAAAAACATCCAGATATGGAGATATATAGGGGTTTACAGTAACTGTAAAGTACAGAGTAATGGTAATGCTTGAAGTATTCAAGAGATTGTGCACTCATTGATTTTGACAGCTTTTAGAGTATACCTCTTGAGCTCAGAGTAGCAGCAATGTTATACATTAAGCTAATTCAAAGAGCTGCTGAAAAGTGGCAGAAATCAACATTAATTGACAGAAATGCTTCTCACTTGGAAAAATGAGTTGCTCTCTGAAGCTGAGAGACGTTCATCACAATAAAAAGGAGGTGGAGTTGAGGGCTGACATGGCAAAATTTTGAGCAAGTAAAGGCAATAAGTTTGTTAGGAAGTAGTCTGTTTATAAAAGTTGAGAGTAATGGGGATAACATTAGCGTTAGTCAGTATGAAGAACTCTGAATGTGTTGTGTGAATTCGTGCCAAGTGTCTGAGAAGTGTATATACAGTAAGTACTGTTTGCTCATAGTGGCAGCTGCTGTAGCTACTCATTACAGAGACAAACTCACTTTTCATTATGAGCGCTAAATGTCAGTGAATCACTGTTTATTCCACAAAGAAACAGGAATTGGTGAGATGTCACATAAGCTGTGTGTGGGCACAATAGAAAGTATACCAGAAGAAAAGCTTTGGAAAAAGATAGCTGCGGATGGTAGCATTTCTCTGTTCTTTCTTCAACCATGTCTCACCCTGCTGTTTACCTAATGTTAACACTGACTTTGCACGTTTATAGTTGTCAGCATCTGTTAAAGCTGTTCGTGCCTCACATGCAAAATCTCTCTGCACCTGAACTAAATCATCAAAGTTGATGTGTTAATGTGAGCTAGCTTGTACACAACTACTACATCTAATACTAAGGTAGCAAACTAGGAAATGGCAGTAACATACATCAGTGTCCCTTTTGTAAATCACAATCAACTTGAACTGTGGCGCACCTTTTGCAAGCATCATGTAACGTCCATATTTTCCTTTAAATAGTCAGCAAAACGACCCTAATCAATATTCATTCCCCCTGGCTGCATTTAAGGTGATTGTGGCAAAAACAGCGAGGAAAGCTAAAAAAAAAAAAGAAAAAAGAAGTTTTTGTTTGGTTTGGTTTGGTTTGGTTGTCTTAAATGTTTGGAAAAGGGCAGGCACTTTCAAAAAGCACTTGGCAGGTGATTGGATGAACCACCTTTCTATTTCTAAGCCTTCAGTGTCGTTCTTTGCTCTTCTTTCAATGAAGAAATACTCTCCAGTTGTGATATAACTGATGCTATCACAGTATCTATGCTATGCCTTTTTTTTTAAGACGAGTTGCTTCCATGGATGCTTCTTGCTGTCGTCACACCTAAGATGCTGATTGGCTGCACCACTTTTAGTGCAGACGCAAATGGATAACTTGAAGCCTGGAAAGATGGATTCTCCTGTGATCTTGTGGTCTCGCAATATTGCGAAAATCAAAATGGTCCAGAAATTGTGAACAAAAGTCATTTGATGGAAATGTTGTTTGATTATTGGTCATACAGTCGGTGGGTAAAAGGATAACAAACCGGTCCCAATTTCAACTTTGTTATTCATCATGGAGCATCATCAGCTTCTGCTGATGCTGGTGTTGATTTGGAGCACATATAGACTTAAGTAGACCACCAATATGAATGTCTCGTAAGGCAACGACATTACTTTTAATAATGAAGGCATTTCTCACTTTGTTCTGTTTGTCCCCTGCCTGTCAACATTTTGGTAGGAAACACACTACTAGTTCACCAGTTTCCAAAACAGGAAGAGAAAACTTTTTTAACAATAACAATACAATGGTACACTCCTGTGATTCGTTCACGTGATGTTCACACTAGAAATGAACCACTCCAGAGTTCACATGACAGCGGTCTGAGACCACACCTTTGAGGCGGACCAGAGAGTGGTTGTTTGATCTACACCAGAGTTTGAGTCCAGCGTTCACACCAACCCAAACAAACTGCACCAAGAGGATAAACGCTCCAGGGTTCAGTTCAACCAGGCTAAACAAGACTGGTGTGAACATGCCCTTAAATAGTCTAAAATCCAGTAATGTAATTTTTAGCTCTTGGAATGTTGTAAATGCTCTTTGGACAGGTCTTAAAAAAGCTAGCTAGCACAGTGGTGCCAGTATTACAGCTTAGCCAAGGAGGAGACCATTAATGTTTACATCCCGTGAACCTCATAACAAGGTGTGGACATTATCTTGACTAACCGGATCATGATTTCTGGAAAGAGACACTGGTGTCAAGTTCAGCAAAGCAAATGTGTTTACATACCTGGACCACACATTTTGCAGCACTCACCATTACATATTGTGCATCGCATATTGAGTTAGTGGGTCACAATGGAGTTGAGCAGTGGCCATCACCTGCAGAACAAGAAGTGTGACACAAAATCAGGAGGCACCATAATAAGGCCTTGTCTGTTTCCAGTAATGATTTCTTGTTCGTTCATTTCCACACACCAGAATATAAGGGCCGGGACAGAAAGTCAAAACACTCAACAAGCTGTCAACTCTCAAACTCCATCACTGCCAGGTGCATTTTGTTGTTTCTTATACAGATAATTATTTTGCGAAATAAGATTCAGAAAAAGGCATATGTTTTCACCACAACCTTCAGTCTCCTTGCAGCTGTGAGAAAACAAAAGTGAAATGATTTTTAAAATGCGGCATAGACTGTAACCCTGCAACAGTATGCAGTTTAACCAGAATATCTGATTAAACTTTACACATGAGTAAAAAAATGTTAGATTAAAGTAAAATAAATCTAAATTATAGGCTAACACAACTACATGAAAAAGTGTAATTGTAACGATGTAACTGGAGCTAATTTCATTTATCACAAATCAAAATCAAAACCTTTTTTTTTTTTTTTTAACAACAAAACCTTTTTGTAGCAAAATACATAATCAGCTTACTCACAGCCCACATCATCATTATCATCATCAGTTGTGATAGATGCATCTTTGTGAATTGTGTTGTAAATCACAGCACATTTGCTCCCCACTTTGACAAGTTCACAGTCTGTTGACACTGCTCTGAGATCTGCTCACTTCTTTAACTTATCTCATCCTCTGTAGTCTGAGCTGCACAAGAGGAATTTCTCATGTTTTTTTCTCTTAACCTCTGTAAGCTTTATTTGTATCAATGTATACTGTACTTGTCCTAGTTTGGTCCCTAAACTGCCCAGAATACCACAGCCACAAAACTTGTGCATGATTTAGACTTAGAGGAATATTTCTTCTTAGTAGACTGTAGTGAAAATTGAAATTCAGGAACTATCAGAGGCAGAAGAAATACTAGATATCTTTTGCTTCAGTAAAAGTAGCAACCTCACACTGTACAATACCCCAATACAAGTACAAGTATTTAAAATGTATACATAAGTAAAAGAAGCATCATCAGCAAAGTGTACATTTACGAAAGCTGAGCACGGCTGTATGTGCGAATATTTTCAGCGCCATTATCTTGGAATCACAAGTGAGTTATTTTGATATCTTTTGATATGACAGCTTGTTTTCTCATGATAATAGACTCATTTATCTTGTTCTCTCGAGAAAACAAGTATTGTGTTATCTGGAGATGACAAAATCATTCACTTGTGATCTCAATAACGGCCTTAAAAGATATTTGCAAGCACAGCCATTCTTAGCTTCCATTGTGCATTAACTAGCTCATATTCTCTGTTCTATGAAAATTCCTGTCCCTGTCTCAGGCTGTCCACCACACAGAATGTAAACAGCTCATATTGCGTTGGCTCTCCCAAGCAGTACCAACTCTGTCCAAACCAGGTATGAAGCTTTATTTATATTAATACTATACTGATTAGTTCTTTATTGAGTCCTTTGCCTTTAATCATAGAGGTTAACTGGAGGAAATTAGTAAAAACACTAACAAAGTGTTTAAGCAGTCTTTAAGTATCCTTTTCTGTGTATGTTGTTGTGTTTTTCAGGCCTGTCCCAGCCCCAGTGTTAGCTTCAAACAGCATCAGTGCTCCCAATTCAATTCTAAAGCCTTTGGAAGAAGATACTACCAGTGGATACCTCTTTACCCAGGTATTATATAAATCCATTAGTCATACTTCTGTCCATCTGTCTGTTTTATTTGCCCATGTAGGTATCAATCCTCAACACGGTCAAAGGACACACCTCACCCATACTCTTCAAGCTATACTTGACATACAGTATAATATTTAATTCAAATGGCACGTTTTCCTTTCTTGAATAAATGAAAATAATTTTTTGCACAATTGTCAATGGGCCATCCTCTGATCATTGTTGAGTTAACCACATGCAACTAATTGAATTTTATAAACTTCATTACGCAGAAATCTTATGCTGTGCTGTCAGTAATTTAAATATGTTTTTAAATATGTAATTTCCTGTGTAGCTGATTACATCAGCATCTCCAATAAGCCATGTGACCTGCAGTGTACAACCATCAGTGGTGAGCGACAGCTGCTAGTTCCGGCTCACGATGGCACCTTCTGTCGTGATACCAAATACCATGGAGTCTGCATAGAGGGAATATGTCAGGTAAGAAAAATGTCATAATTTTTTCTGTAAGAATCACCAATATTTACTAAAGGTATTTAATACTATGCAAAATATATTTTGGTTATGTACTTGTTTAAAAAGTGCTCTAACTTTACCTCTCCTCCAGCCTGTAGGCTGTGATGGGCAGCTGTACAGCAGTAAGACAGTAGACAGATGTGGAGTGTGTGGAGGCAACGGGACGTCATGCCAACGCATCTCTGGATCATACAGGAAGGCACTCACACAGTTAGGTAACACACACACAAAAACACATGTAGACAGATGTGCATACAAGTATAAATTTTGTACCATCATGATAAACGTCAGGTTATCTAGTGTTGAATTTGGTTACACTCAACTATACCACATATGCTGCAAGGAAACAGCCTTCAGTAGCCCACTCATCCAATTTCAGTGTGATTAATGTTCATGACATGTTTGCTGCAGAATGTCTTGATTCAAACTGGTGTGATGGCTGTTACAGCTTCACAAAGGCTATTGCACATTATGGGTTTGGGCTGATAGCTGATGCCATCGTTTGTCGCGATGGCTGACAGTCATCGACCACAGAGCCCTTTACCATCTTAACATCTTGAGATGTAGTAGTTCATATCTCTCCTGGGTGATTCTTAAAGCATCAGTTCCTTAAAATGTTAATTTTGTCAGCTATTTTTAGATTTAGTCCTTTTAATTAGTCTTAGTATTTTTTTAGTCAAATTTTAGTCTTATCTCGGTCAAAGTAAACTATGAACATTCTAGTTTTAATCAAAACCAAAAATTACCATTTTAGTCAAATTTCTGAAAGTTGATTTCATCCTGTAAGTGTTAAGCTAAAAGAACTCAAGCTGAAAATTAGCCACATAATTTCATTTCAAGTGACTGCCACATCTAGCTGTTATCATAAGTGTTAATAATAGTTTGCACTAGACAGCCAGTGTATTATATTCATGCCCAAAACCACTTTTCCACACAAAATGCTGTGTGTTGTAAATAGACTACATTTATCTACATGGAGGCATCTAAAATCAACAATATCTAACAATATGAAAAATAATGTCACCTTACACATTACTTGCTATCAAAAGTAATAAGTTACATTACTTGTTATATTACTTTTGTACCTCCTTTGCTGTCTTGAACTGTTGAACTGTTGATCCACTGAACATTTGGCAAACTTTTGTTGTAAGATGACCAGAGTGTGGTTTTCAAATTAGATTCCATTATCACATATTCTCTCTCAAGGAGCCAAACAAATACCAAGTAATGACAACACCTGCGACAGTGTCTCCCTTATCCTCAATCCTTCATTTAGCTTTTATTCAGCTAGCAGCTAACATGACCTGCCCTGACCTGCTGCATGTACACATCATGAAAAGATTGCATAGCTAGGTCAAAACGTAACTCGAAGCACTTGAAGAAAT
Organism: Lutjanus campechanus; assembly: GCA_027495735.1. Lineage (NCBI taxonomy): Eukaryota > Metazoa > Chordata > Actinopteri > Lutjaniformes > Lutjanidae > Lutjanus > Lutjanus campechanus. The sequence continues at coordinate 5,642 of JAJHUR010003537.1, read as the reverse complement.
AACTGTGTATAATTACTATTTTGGAAATTTTAAGGCTTTACATTACTCATTAGTGAAAAACGTAACTACTACACTTCCCAGCACTGATGCTGAGTCACTGGGAAGATGATTCAAGCGTACAAGAAGAGAAATGTGCAGCCATACAATGACACGAAGGAGATTTGACTCAACGAAAACAATTTAGTCTATTTTTAGATTCCATTTAGTCACACTGTAACCAGTTTCAACTAGGGCTACGCAATTTGGGAAAAAAGTCATATTGCCAGTATTTACTGCGATACAGTTAGTTGAATGATCAGTTTTGCATTACAATTTTCATGTTCACTGAAAAAAAAACTATTAAAATTGTGATGATGTGATATTTTTTGAGGTCTGTACCAAAAAAACATGTTTTCTTCTATCTGGAGAACAAGATTTTTAGGCCAGGACATCTATGCATATGTTGCTGTTTTCTCACACATTTGTATGTATATATTATATATTGCGTATACTTATTTGTATATTTATTCATATACTGTGACTTTATTGTGATTGTGATTAATTGTGCAGCCCTAGTGTCAGCAAAATAGTATGAAGATTTAGTCACAGTTAAACTAATACTAAGAGAACTAATATATTTCATTATAGTTTCCACTAAAGAAATTAATAATATGCTGAAATCACAAAAACAATATTTTTCATATTTTGGTATCTACCCTTGTAGAGCTTTTTGGTTTTGTATTCCATATCAATACTACGGGGCTCAATAAAATGACTCAAAAGAAGACATTTGACATCCCAGCACAGTCTAGCATTTGTTTCATTTTGTATACAATTTTGTTACAATGCACAGTTCACAACAGACAACTGTGCCAGTGTTTAAAGTAAATGTGTCTGTCCTCAGGCTACGTGTTCATCACCAACATCCCAGCTGGAGCTTCAGACATTCAGATCATAGAGAGACATAAGACTGAGAACATCCTGGGTGAGAACCTACAACTTCTTTAAGGTCAATGAACTGAGTACAAAATCAATAGATTTTAATCAACATGTGGGATTACATTCTGTTATAGAATTATATGTTTTTAACATATTAATTTGAGATAAGACTTAATGTGTATGGACCTGTATTTGAACCAATTGCACAAAGATCATTTTGATCTTCTTGCTGGGTAATATGATAATTGGTCTTTTCAAAAAAAACAAAAACAAGAACCAGTAGCTATATTGTACTGTAGGCACCACTATCTTGAAAATGGTTCTTTCTTCCAGTATTGAATGTGACTGTCTCAGTCCCTCCCCCTGATGTTTCCTCTCCTCTCTAGCCCTATCAGATGAAGCTGGTCACTTCTTCTTTAACGGAAACACTGTGTTTGACAACCCTCAAAACTTCCGTGTGGCAGGAACAGTGTTTAAGTACAGACGTCCAAGCAATGTGTTCTCTGATGGGCTGGAATATATCATTGCCCAGGGACCCACACTTCAGGGCCTCAATGTTATGGTAGTACACACACATATTTGTGTCTCATTTTACTATAATAAAGAGATGATTTCATGTAGTTAACCTGTGATTTTCTCTTTGTGCATGAAGTACTACAACCTGAATGGGAAGCTTCCCCACATCACCTATGAGTACACCATCCCCCGCACATCTCATGACATCACAGCTGCAGAAGGCATCACTACAGGCCCCTCCCACTCCCATCTTAACCTCACCTATAACGAGGTAAACGAGGACATCAGAGGGGATCAGTTTAGAGTGACAAATCACAGCAGAGGGAGCGTGACGTCAGTACATCACTACGACACCCAGCTGGGAGCTGATGGCCAGTCAGATGTCCAGCTGGAGGAAGACGAGGAGGAAGACGTCGTATGGGAGATCAGGACGCCCAGTCCTCCGCCGCCAGCTGCCATGTTGGTCTACAGACCGGCGGATGTCACCAGTCATGTGTTTAGCCATAATGATGTCGAGGAACGGGGACCTCCAGTGCCATCCAGCTACCGTGAGTCAGAGACTGATCTGACAGATCATTCTTTTTTTAATACAAGATATTTATTGAGTTTTCTTATTTTCCACAAGAACAATAATAAAAACAAACAGACATGAAAGCAATATCAATGCAAACAAATAAAAAACAAACAAAAAACAGCTCAGGTCAACAAACATAGGAAGTTACAGGAAATAGTCCATATTGAAGGATAATCACAGAATATAAGAGTTCATGTTCAGGAGACTCCTTGTAAGATAATGGAGGAGAAATCATATCCAATATCATTCAGGTAAAACTGCCAGACTCTGTAGAACTGAATGTAAAATGCTTTTACATTTAAAATACTTGTAAGATTTAGATTGAGTTTTACATTTGAGACACAGAGGAGAAAGTGTAATTTTTAACTGGACTGCTTTACAGAGGTATATCTTTTTAGCATGACTCTAAACCTCCTCATGTCTCTTCATCAATAGTCACTGACAGTTCCTTCTCCCACACACCCTTAATCTTCTGTGTATTTATAGGAGACATGCCACTCATTACATCATATAACGAACTCGGAGTCACCTTGTCTCAACAGTAGATATTTCAGGATTATCCACGAAGGTCATACTCTTTATAATGCCATACATATAATGCCTGATTTGTAAGAAACGATAAAAATCTTTGTTTTGGATAATTTGAACCTCTACTCTAGACAGCTGGCTGATTGTTATGCCTTTAAAGTATTGGTTGTTATCGTATTAGCTTTATACTTTTTAAAAAATTGATAACACATTTGTGCATAGACTCTGTCAGTAGACAGTGTTTCAATACTGGAATGATCAGTCAGCTGACAGATGGTCAGTCATGAAGTGAAAATATAAAAATTGGTTTGTTATAGCTTGTCAAAATCGACAGTTAGATTGCTTCTCTGTTTCATATAATTGCTGCATGTAATTATATGAAACAGGCTTTTTTGTTGGCAACAGAACCTTAAGATCATTGTTTTGTCAGTCTGTCCATTTGTATGCTTCCAGAGCAAGATATCTGGACTACGAGCCACTGCCACTGCTTTGAAGAAAGAGTTTTTGTTCCACACTGTGCCTTATTTCACACCGATGCACCCTGTTACACAAAAGTTGATTCTGGATTTTATATCAATATTGTAGAGTTTGATGATGATACTTTTCTTTTAATCATAAATACAAAGCATTAACAAACATTTTTGATATAGTTCCCTTACTAGGGTTGTTCTGATACCAATACTAGCATCAGTAATACATCTGATACAGCCTAAAATGCTGCATCAGGTATTGGTTAGTATGTGAGTGTATGCACCGATCTGATATCACATAATTTATTAGCCCTGAAACGGGATCCTGCTACTTCCTAGCAGCATTCCATAAGACATTTTTAAAACTCCAGCCTGGCCATCCAACAAGGACAGCAATCATATCACATCCACACATCTATATATATGTGTGTGTGTGTGTGTCGGCTATCTGCAAAGTTCAGGTATCAGAATCGGTATAGGGAAGGAAAAATTGGGTATCAGAATATTTCTGTCCCTTACATATGTTTTTTTTAAAGAACTGTGACCAAGATATGTACTGAGTGGGGTGTTTCACACTTGAATAAGGCTCTAAAACTGACACTGGCTGTCATATAAGCCAACATGATATATCTCATAAGTTTATATGGCTGGTGTGTCATCCCGCATGATCAGTTTAGCCCAGATGCACACCTGGCCAATGGCAGCAGAAAGCTGGTGTAACTGTCTCTGGGAATGACTGACTTAGACTGTTTAAACAGCACTTTTTTTGGAGCACATACTGGCTCTTACATTAGTATAATTGTTCTGTCCAGCGTCTTTGTGATGTGGACTTGGTGACTTCTGTGTTTATATACTGTATTTATCTGTTTGTTTCATTGCCTGTCTGTTTTTCTGGTCATTAAGGAAGCTCCTCCAACTCGATTGACGAGCCCTCCACTGCTGATGACAACACCCTAGTCCTCTCTTTCCCAGGTAGGGAAGACAAGTGAAGCTTAGTAACACCTTTATGAGAACAATACACCTTTCTTATGCTTGTGCTCATGCTTATTATGCTATGACTCACAAGGTAAAAGTCAAGACAATAGAGATGAGACATTTCACCAGTAGTATTTACAGACATTTTATCAAAATGCTTTTAAAATGATTTATTGAAATAACAGAATTGCAGGACTTCTGCTTCTGTTCAGTGTCATGAGTCTACTAAACTGTGTGGAACAGGCGTCTGTATGGCAAATCCTCCACACAGAGAGATTGGATAGGACAGGAAGTGGCTGGAAAGACATTATACCCTATTCAGGCATTCATCATAGAGACTCAACAGGTCCTAGCAACTCCATTGTGCTGTTTTGTAGCTGTACCGTGACTTCTGACCTCTATGTGAAGAGAAGAGACCAGAAAATGACATTTAAACAGAAAAAAATAAATATTAGTTTAGTTTAACAGCTATTACAACAGTTAGTTTTTTGTTTTTTTAAAAAAAGTAAAAGAAATTTTGTAAAACAAATATGTTTAACATTGGTTAATGTCAAAAGTATCATTCCAGTATCCATTTGTTTATATCCAATCACAGGTAGTCAGAGTGTTCATCCTGCAGCCCTGCCAGAAGACGCCCCCTACCTGCTACTGGAAGACTTGCATTACAACCAGACCCACTCAAACACACACTCCCTCACACAGTCAAACACACACTCTGTCAAACACACACTCACTGATCCACATTCACCAGCAGAAACACATGCTACAGACACAGAACTCAACACAGACCCACGGCTGGCAATAAACTCAGATACTACTGACACACACTCTGTTACACACAAAGAAACAGAACCTGGCACACACTCAGACACACACACTGTCATCTTGGTTCAGCTGCAGCAGGTGTCTGCGGTCCAGGCAGCCAACACAGAGAGGTATGATGGGACAGCTGTCACTGCACCTCTATTTATACATTTATGAGTCTTTACTGCTTATTGCATTATAACCTCATAATCTTGATCATTATTCATTCACTATGTGCTTTATATAATTTATAGAGAGCAATACTTACATGATACATTCATAGTATATTAGATATTTCATGTTAAAGATCTAAAATCTGTTTAAAAAATGTGACGATTGTGTAGAGGCTTGCCTGTTGGTCTAGATGTTTTAATATAACTTAATTAACTTAACATTCCTTTTCTCCCATCAGCATAATAAGATAAGATAAGATATATTTTATCGTGCCCGAGGGGAATATTGGCTCAGGCAGCAGTGCTACACAGCTGCAATAATCTTACATACAATCATAGCCAGTAATGATAAATACATACAACAAAAGTTTAAAAAAAAAAAATGTTTATGATTGCACATGCCTTGTGAGATAAAATATATTCATAGACATTATAAAAGTAAGGAACAAATCATAATAATTATTACATTCATGGATGTTAGTAAAATGAACTGGAGGTCTCAAAAGTTTTCTTGCCTGTCTATGTCTCGGTCTCTGTCTCTGTCTGTCTCTAGCAATGACTTTGATGTGGGTCTGGATCCAGATATCAGTCTGGCAGACATGTATCGCTGGAAGGTTTCTGCTTACGCTCCATGCAGCTCCACCTGTACAACAGGTAAACACACGCACAACATGCAACTACACG
>JAJHUR010003534.1:0-50263 GCA_027495735.1 Lutjanus campechanus | reverse complement strand
GCAGCAGGGAGAGAGGGAAGGGACATGTTCAGACCCAGGCCAAATAATAAGGAATTACACAAACACATACACACACACACATACACAGAGTCACTCCTTCAGCATTCACGGTGCATTACTCACTGCAGCCCGATGCTCCATCCAGCACACATACAGTATATTACTCACCACACAATGTCATCCTGAGGGAGGGAGGTGCTTTCATTGGAAGACAACAGCCTGGAAACATCTGACACTGTTTTTGTGGTTGTGTGTGTGTTTCCAGGTCCCCTCTCAGTGACGAGCTGAGGGCAGGGTGTTTGTCTTGAGAGGGAGGCAGAGTTACCGTGGTAACAGACATGCCAAAACCGGACCTGCTTTGCCTAGTTCAGCTGCTGGACGGCACTATCGAGACCTTCAGAGTCAGCGTGCGTAACACACACCCACACCAACACACAGACACACACTGTTTCTCGTCTAAGGAGATCATATGTTGCTCCTATCTGTCTCCGTGCTCCGTTAATGATCGTAGTGTCACTGCATGATATAGTGACCGACTACTCTTTCCCGTTCCCATTGATCCACATCTCTCGTTCAACGCCGTGACCTTGGTTTGAAGGACACGCTCACCTCCTGCAGCTCACACACAGCTTGTCACACTTAGGAGCCTTTTACATCACCAGCATATCATGTCAGACAGCAGTGCACTCACACACATATGCAGAAAGGCAATCACAATATTGCTTTCTGGGATGTCAGCTGTGCAGCATCTTTATGTGAACGGTGTGAGAGCAGCAGGGAGAGTGCTCTGGTTGTAATGTGCAGGAGGATTCCAGTATTGAACTCTCCATTACTCCCTTTTTACAGTTGCTGTACTTCTCCTGTGTATGTAAGGTTTATCGTTTCTTTCTTTTCCGTTTTTGAGGGAGGCACGGCCCGTTTACATTGATCTTTTCCCATATTTTGTGTCCACACACATCAAAAAGTTTCCCTGCTGCAATGTAGAACACACTGTACACCGCAGTTTACTGTCAACATGGTCCTCTTGTGATGTGAATATGCTTCTGGTATCAGAAAGTGGATGCAGTGAAAATGCAGATGAGCTGCAGGTTATCCCTCAGAGTGATTAATAAAACAGCGAATAGTTAAAGTACAGAGTGTAGTGCTGCGGGTGATCTTTTGGAGATCAGATTTTCACCTGTATATGTGCATTATCAGGGCTTCAGACAAACTTTTTGCAGAACTTTTTATCCCAGCGGAGAATTTTAGGAGCACCAGCAAAAGATTTAGGAGCGCCACTAAAATCAGCAGCCAACTCTCTGGGCCCCAGAGCAAAATTCTTCTAAGTGACCCTCTTACCTGACCTGTGAACCATGTAAACCATTTGCCATTGTCACACAGACACACCTGACTCTACAGTGCTCTCTGCGCAATCCTCCCTCCTTTAAACCAGTTTGTCTCAGCTGTTGGTCTAAGAATAAGAAGAGCTATATAAACTGACATTATTGATTGAATAGAACTTTTTCTAAGATAAGTGAATATTAACATTAACATACATAAGAAATTCTAGAAAATATGAATGTAGAAAATAAGGGAATATAACATTGAATTGGTTATTAATCCAGCCAAATGATTTGTTTTCAGTTCAATATTCAATCAATAGCCAATGTCAGTCCATTGCTTTCCATCTTGCATTAGTCCAGAGCTTTAACTAAACTTTGACTGTGAGACCAGCAAATCGTTGCGTCATTGTTTTTAAATTAAAATGGCCTGTGCCTATGAGGTGTGTCATCATGTCTGTATAGAATATTTGGATGGATCCCACTTCCTACAGAGGTTACTGTTGGAAGGGTGCAAGTGTCATTTTGTGCGTGTGGACATGAATGCACCACTGTGCACTGTGCAATGGGGTTACATTTCCATTTCACATTGGCGTTTATCTAACATAATAAATAGTTGTATTTCGCTGTCAAGTTTGCAGGTACAAAGTCACAGAACAGCCTTGGAAGTGTCAAGAAAGACACAGAAACACAAGTTTACCTGTCTGCTGTTCCCTGTCGTGGTATTTTTTTCTCTTTTCGTGACTAGAAGAATAGTTCTGCTTCATCGTCTCATCTGAGTTGTAAACACTGACTGACACCTACTCTGACATGAGGGGGAGGCGGCGCTACACACAACATGCATAATGAACGCTCAGTTCTGCTCAAACGTACACAGACACCGCTCGCTATGGTGTTGTTGTGTGATATACAAGCATTTTTAATATATATAGCCACAAGGAAACTCAGATTTTTTAAAAACATGATAGTTATCCCTATTTATCAGGAATGTGATGATACCAAAAACTCAGGCTATGATAATACCACAATAAAAAGGCCATGATATGACTTTAATCATGCTAGAGAAGAACAAAGAAAAATGGCAACTTGAAAAAAAAAGTTGTTTATTAAGGATAAGGTAATAGGTATAAGGACCAGTATGTAGGATTTAGTGGCATCCAGCGATCTATCCTTTCCAAGTGTGCCGGAGAACCTATGGTGGCTGCAAGAGTTGTCAAAAATGGTGCTGTAGAAACATGGTGTCCTCCATTAAAGATGAAACACGTCCTCCTACACGGCTCCTTCTAAGGTAACAAAAGCACAACAATTCTTGTTTTTAGGTGAATATATGCTAATGAAAACAAAGTTTATGAATATTATATACCATTTATGCTCGGGCTGAACAATTTATCGGGAATGCATATCAAAATACCAATTTAAATTAAATATTGTGGTTCTGCAGAGATGATCTGTCCTACATCCATATTCTACAGACTTAAGAAAACATCTTTGTTTGGTACAGATCCCTCAGAAAATCACACCATGATCATTTCAGTATGTTTTTTTCCAGTGAACATGACAGTAATGTAAAAATGATCATTCCCTCTAATATTGCAAATCATGTTGTAATTGCGATATCAGTCAAAATAATCACAATTAGATATTTTTTCCAAATCATTCAGCACAAATTTCTGCCACATTCTGCCAATTGATCCACTTAAATCTTACACACTGGTCCTTTAAATAATAAATCTGATGTCAACAGTATTTTTTTTAAATATAAAATTCATTTTTCCTTTTAACTCAAAGAACCTCTGCTTTCTTTCTTTAACAAAATAAAATAAGAGCAGCCAGCCATGACCTATGCCTGAATTATGTATTTACAAGTACAAAACAAGAACAATGCAACAGTCACTAGCAGTCCTTCCATAAAATAAAACAAAATACAGGAAAAATAATAAAGTAATTAACCATGTATTATCATGGTAGATAATGTCCCAGTCTGGTAAATGCAGTACATTTACATGTACATTAATTAGCAGCATTAAATGTCACTCAAAGTTTTGGCCGGCACTGATGCTGTTTGTTGTTTCCATCTTTCAGAAGCAGGATGAAGGCGTGGTTCTGTTGGACCTCGTATGCGACCACCTGGGCCTGCAGGAGCGGCAGCTCTTCAGTCTGCAGATCAGAGAATCCAGCACAGCCATCGCCTCCATCACAGCCAACACACACTCTCCCGTGAGCTCACTGTTCCTCTGCTGCACATTCGTGCTCAGATTGTAATGTATTGCACTTGCTGATTGCTGTTTAGATGATTATAACCACAGGGTATACTTACATAAATGCCTTTTTTAGCCCCAGTTAGCCATTACACTTAATGAATTTCTCTCCCTCTCGCAGAGATGGTTGGAGCCTGAGAAACCCCTGAAGAAGCAGATAAAAGGTATCTGACTTTTTCTGGCTCCAGAGAATTCAATCTTTACCCAGAATTACTTCTCTAGACAAATACATTTTTTTTGCTTTGAAATATGTTTCAGTACATTTAAAGATAGGAGGTGTAGGGGAGGTCCAGTCGATGATTGAGACCTGACTGGTGACGATACATATGCCATTTTTAACAAGATGACATGTCTCTGCAGGTCTTGTTTCTCCCTTTTATCTGAACTTCAGAGTACGATTCTTCATCTCTGATCCCAACTCTCTGCAGCATGAACAGACAAGGTCAGTATATGTGCCTCTCTGTTATGTGTGTTTTCTTCCCTGGTCATATAGATCCTTTTAGTGCAGACGTAATGATTACGTCAAGATGTCAGCTGGAGGCAAAACAAAGATAAAAGCAGAAGGCAAACACAAGTCACAATCAAGAGTAGTAGACCACATAACCAAGCACAAACGTCAATCATCGAATACCAGCTGCCACTGTTAGTGAAAAACAGCTGAAGACAACTGTGGTTAAATGAAGATAAAATAAAAGACTGGGAGCTGGGAGATGTGTAAGAGCCATAACAAAATAGCCAAAATGAACTCACTAAATGTTAAGCAAGAAATTATTCTCATACTATTTTTCTTATTATCAGAAAATACAAGCGATCACCTTCTAAATTCTGAGTTTCTCTCTTTTTAGAGAAGAATATTGGCTCTTTTCCATGGCGATTATCTTTTCCATCTTCAAATAATGACACATTTCTTCTTCCAGTGTAGTAGTGGGGGAGGGTATGAGGATTTCCAAGTAAGTAGAAGTTTCTTTAATCCAACTGGAGGAAAAAAGAGTAATCCAACTCTGTGTCCTTTAACATATCTTTAAATACACAAATTGGTAGATTAAAATGAAATTCTTCATCTAATATCTCTGATAACCAATGTTCTGGATCAAACCAGATGTTATGGATTTTGCTGCAGTCCCAAAATGTGTGGATCAGTGAATCTGTTATTACACATTTGAAACAGTTCCCTGATTTATTTCCAACATATTTATTAACTTTATCTCTTGTACAGTATGTTCTGTACAATTGATTATATCTTCTGTTGAATTCCAACAATCATTCCATCTTAAATTAGTATCATTCTGTCCCTTTAAGATTTTGACCTGATAGCTGCATTTGATGAAGAGTCACAGGATCGTCAAAGCTATTACAATTCATCCTTGGGGTCAAAAGTGAATGCGCGCCCCAGATTTCATGTCAGTCCATCCAATTGTTGTGGAGACAATTTACTCAAAAGCACAAATGTCAGCCTGCTGGTGATGCTAGAGAAAAAAATCACAGAAGGTGGTTGGATCCATATTGGCTATTTCTCAGGATAAGTTAAAATTTTGACTTGCTGGTGGCACCATATGTCAGGAGGATCATCAGAATTATTATTGAGAGTTATTCTCCGGGGACCACGACTACCTGTCACAGATGCAATTTATAATCCATTGGGTAGTCGCTGACATATTTCAATCTAACTGACTGACAGACTGACGTTGCCATCCCTAGAGCCAGGCTGCTAACGTGTCTAAAAACACAATATTTAAAGAGGTTTCTGCAGGAAAGGGAAAACAATTCAGGTGTGAGTTGGTAAAGTTCCTCTTGTCTGGTCCCTGCAGGCACCTGTACTTCCTCCAGATCAGGAGTGACATTAGAGAAGGACGGTGAGTAACACACAAACACAGCCACCCATTCCCTTGTGCACAGTTTGTATTTTGCTGCTGTTATAATGTATAATCATGGAGCATGATTGCAGGTTGCAGTGCCCGCTGAGTGCAGCTGTTGTGTTGGCTTCTTACGCCGTGCAGTGTAAGTCCCACCTCTTCTTCGAGAAACAAATGATTAATGACTTAATAATAACTGAGTGAGTGGAGGATGCTCTTCAATAAGCAGCAGCAGCTCTGTTACGGTACCCAAGTTGTCAGTTTGTGGATGTTTTTATGTGTTTCTGTCAATCACCTGCAGCGGAGATGGGGGATCACTGTCCGTCCAGACTGCCTGGCTACATCTCAAAGTGCCACTTCATTCCTGAGCAGGATGAAGACTTCCTGTCAAAAGTGGAGGATCTGCATCCACAGCACAAGTATTTCACTGCATTTCATCTAGTTCCCGCTGGAAAACAACCGGTTTGTTGTGCAGCAGGTTCCTGGTGTTGTGTATGACTTGATATGTGTGTGCTTTTCCCAGGGGTTTGAAGCAGAGCGAGGCAGAGCTGTGTTTCCTCAACACAGCACGGACGCTGGAGTTGTATGGAGTGGAGCTGCATGCTGCCATGGTAGAGTGATTCCCCCATTAAACTCTCAATGTCACATGTTCTCTGTTTTTTTACTTTGTTTTTATTGATTTTTAAGAATGAACAAGAACAAGCTAAAACATGAAACAAAAGCGGTGTAACGGTAACATACACATTGATTATAAGCATTAAAGGTGTCGGATTAATTAAAGTGGGTTTGTCTGCAGTACTTATCGATTATTAGTGTATTCCCAACAGTAGATGGCTGTCAGGACGCCTCCAGTTTGGAGAGGCAGAGGGGAGTACCAGCATGTAGCCAAGCAATGTGCTGCTGTGGACAAATTTATCCATACAAGGTTTAAAGAAGAAAGTCAATCTTTCCATTCTGTAAATTTCTCTCACAAACCCTATCCACTTTAAATCTGCTGTGGGTTCTTCCCCAGGCCTTTGAAAGATACAGTCACAGCAGCAGGCGCAGTCAGCACCACAAACAAGCAAACAAACAATTTCTAAACTGAGGCAACTCACCACTGATAATTTAGTGCTATTTATCCATCTATACTGATTTGTTTTGGTGTGAATTGCCTAATTTTGGAGATATCGGCTGTAGCAATTTCTGCCTTCTCTCCAATGTAATGGGACCAACTAGCGCTAGTCCTCAAGGCACCAAAAAATTCATTTGAAAAATTCAGCCATGCCATGTATTTTTTCCAGAAATCATGACCCAGTTACTCAAAATAATCCACAGATCTTGTTGTGTTTCATGTAGAAACTACTTTCTTTCTGCAGTTTAATCTACCAAGGTCTGTGGATTATCTTGAGTAACTGGGTCATGGTTCCTGGATAGAGATACTGGTTTTGAATTTTTCTCTACAGTTGATATCTCCAAAGCTCTGCAACTCACACCAAAAAAAAAATCTGCATGGATAAAAGGGACTACAGGCCTGGGGAAAAATATCTATTTTTGATTTTGGGGGTGAATTGTTGCTTTAAATTTTAGATGGTTTGCTGTGAGTTGCTCTTGTGGTGAAGCACTTGTTTTGATGGCTTTATATACACAGTATAGTTTCAGCAAGGGGAAAAGACACTGTAATGTATTTATTTATGCTTTGGTTACTCTGAAGCAAAGTTTTTTGTCGTCTCCAAAAGACCTTTTTTCAGAAAATGCCTTAGAAAAACTTGTAAATATTCATTTTCTGTGGTATTGTTATCACATTTAAACTTGGGACTTGGTAAGCCTGAATGTTGTGGTCTCTTTTGTGTTATCCAGCCAATAACTCACAGTTATCTGCAGGCATATTTTTGCACAAAATTCATCTATTCAGGTGGAAATAAAAACCTTCTACTTCAGCGTGTTCAAACTTTATTACTCAATCAAAGTTACATTGCTTCTAACTGTTAGGGAGAAAAACTTCAGAGTGTTACCTTTCGAAAGAAATCAAAACCATGCATGTGCTCCCAAGTGGTTCAAGAACAGCTTTCAATTTCCCCTGGGTGTGCCCCGGATAGGCATTTTAGGCTAATTTTACAGGAGTAGAGAGGAGTTTAATCATCCATTTCCTAGTTATGGCTTTTTTGCTCGCTGCGAGCAGTATTTGGAGAAGATTTCCCTCTTGAGAATTGAGTTTGGTTGAAATATTACCGAAATATGTTGTAATAAAATCATGATTAATCTCTCAGCCAGTTATTGATTTTATCTCAGCCGCTACTCCCTGCCAGTAGGGATGAGTACCACTCGCTCTAGTTTCACGTCCTCTCATATATGACAGTTGTTGTCATTCCCTCATCGTTCTTTCTCATAGGACACCAACAACGCCCCTCTGATGGTGGGTTTGGCCTCCAGCGGTGTTGCAATATTCTGTAATATGATTTGCTCCAGTTTCTTCCCCTGGTGAGTGATGGTGACGATAATTATATGCCTTGTTCTTGTATTTCTATGAAGCCTTTAACAAACTGCATTCTTCACATTTAGGGGGAACATCATCAAGATTTCATTCAAGAGGAAACGCTTCCTTATACATCTGAAACGTAAACATGTGAGTCCTTCCGCTGTTTATTTGTACTTTATAGTTTAAAGATCTGCTTTGAACAAATTGCTGCTTTTAATTGCTCTACACACTTGGCTGGTAATTCCATCGAAAGTTTGGAGTCATCACATTTTTTGATTGCTTTTTTATTGAGCTGTAAAGTAATTATAGCTAAAATTACTACATAGGAATGAACACTTACATTTTTCAACAACATTTCACAAATACAAGCCTGCCTGCTGGTCTGCATAGATGTGAATATGGCATTTTTTCAGATTTTCTTTGTGTGTTTCGAGGCGTGAAAGGTAATAAATCATTCATAGAAAGTGAAAAGGGAGTGTTTTAATGCTGGCAACAAAAGCAACCTGAGCAGCTCAAGTTACATAACTGAGATGTGACCTTGAATACTGAAGTTACATTATGAAGCTTCACAGAAACAAAAAACTAAACTCTGTCTGTTTCAGGGGGAGACCCAGGACTGTGAGGTGTCTCTGCTGCTGCCTTGTCCCAAGACCTGTAAGAACCTGTGGAGGTCCTGTGTGGATCATCACTCCTTCTTCAGCTCCAACCGCACTGCCAGGAGCCCCAAATACAACAACAGCACAGTTCAGGCCTACAAAAAGCTGATAACACAACACCTGGGCCTCGGCAACAGTAAAACTGAGAGGTCAGCCTGCGCTTCTTCGTGTCTATTCACATGTCCAACCCAGTGTCCAAAAAAGTTGGGATGTTGTGTAAAATGAAATTAAATTTTGAATCTTGCTTGCAACTTTCCCAGTCTTTTGTTGCTCCCATCCCAACTTTTTTGAAACTTGTTGCTGGCCTCAATTTTAGACTGAATGTATATTTACAGAAAACTCAGTTTGAACATGAAATACTTCTGAGAATATGTCCAAAAGGATTTGCAAATGACTGCATTCTGCTTTTATTCATCCTTTACAAAGCTTCCTGAATTTGGAATCTTGTCTTGTCATAACTACTGAACTTTTCCAAATATTCTTTTCTTTTCCTTCCTACTTTGCAGTGGTCCAGTGTGCCAGCGTGTGGTGGGAGGGATGGTGTGGAACCCGGTCCTGCGGAGGTCGATTTCATCAGAGTGTCTCGAGACCAAAAGTTTGCCCTCCAGATCGCCCCCAACCACCCCCAACTGGTACGACCTGCAGGATCAAGCCCAGCTATGATTAGATTCTGCTCTTTTTGTATGAGGCCTCAGTATCTGTTTTCCCTTTTTGAGCTCACTTTGTGTCCTGTCATTTTATCCTCCCCTGATCTCTCTGGCAGGCGAAGTCCTCGAGTTCGCCATGGCATCCGTAAACCTCGCCCATCCTCAGTTGAACTGTCCACTGACCTAAAAGACATGTCGGAGGGAGAGGATGTCTTCTACACGTACAGGGCGTCTGTAAGCAGCAGCAAGGACAGCGAGGGAGAGTCTTCACCGCACCAGTTAGTATCAGTCACAACAGAAATGGTGTCTGCTTACATCTTAGGCTGAATGCTTCTCTCACTTGAGTGGGCCAAGGTGGTATTACATTAGTTTACAACTGATATGACACCTGTCACCGCCAGATTTATTAAGATTTAGCTAATTAACACTAACCAAACATGGTTAATTTAAAAATAAGAAGCACAGCTTCTTATTTTTAAATTAATTTATAGAAAACGATTACTCAAATTAATTTTAAAAAATCACAATTAAAGGTCCAGTGTGTAAGATTTAAAGGGATTCATTGGCAGAATAGGCAGAAATTGAATATAGTATTCATAAATATATTTTTATTAGTGTTTAATTACATGAAAATAAGAATTGTTGTGTTGAGCTGTTTATATCTACAGAGGGAGCAGGTCCTCTTCCATGGAGGCTGCCATGTTGCACCACCATGTTTCTACAGTAGCCCAGAGCAGACAAACCTAGTACTGGCTCTAGATGTGGCCTTTTGTGTTTTTTTGCAAGTTTCACAGCCACCGTAGGTTCTCCTACATGCTTGGAAGAGGAGGGAGCATGGATGTGTAATGCAGAACCGAGCTATGGTGTCGCCTCTCAGCCTCGCTTTTTCCAGCAAGCCACCATTGTACAAGAGACATCTGTAAAACACCTTGAATTGCAAACAAGGTCAACTATGACTGTTTCTGTTATGAATGTTTGATCTATGGGGGTTTTATATTCGTAGAATTTTCCTAGAGCAGAGAAAAGTTATCACAATGTGTGTGTCTGTCTGTGGGTCAGAGCAGCAACTCACTGGTGGAGAACATGGCACATATTCAGTGGACCACACACCCCAGAAGTAAAACCAGAAGCTGGAAAACTTTTTTTTTTCGTATGCACAAAGCGAGCAACTCTTATTGGACTAGCTGCCACTAAATTCTACACACTGGTCCTCAAGTATTTTCATCAGTCCTACCATGTGTTGTTAAAGCATTGTATGTGAATAATAGGAGAAATTTAATTTGGATAAGAGAGAAATCAAAATTATATTATTATCACACCTCAAACTCACCCATTTATTGACAAATGAGTTGAGAAAAATCAATTTATTTCGTCTTTCAGTCTTTCTGGCACTTATAACCATGTGACAGACGAGTCTCTGTTGCAAACTGATGACAGTATCGGAGAGGATGATGGCGACTCCAGCTTACAGCACTACAATAAGGTCTGTTATCATCAACTGTAAGTAAGTGTATTACTGTATATCCGTGCATGTATGTGTGCATATATGAGTTAATGTTTGTGTCTACGCAGGGGGCTCCGGGCGATGGTGACTTGATGCTAATATGCATCGCCCCAGATCACGAGGGCAAGTTTGGCTTCAATGTTAAAGTGGGTCTTTGTCTTACACTCCTTATGTGTCTCTTAACCTCACATACATAATGTTTGTCACTCCTGTGCTCTTGCTCCATTAAAAATTTAATTTAATTTCCCAACTCCTTCTAGGGTGGAGTGGATCAGAAGATGCCTCTAGCCATATCCCACGTTAAACCTGACTCTCCGGTAAGAACATTTTGGTTTTTATGGTTTGGTGTCTCCGGGTTGTGTCAAAATAACTTAATGATTAAATGTAAAAGAAATATAGACTGAAGGAGAGATATTTAGCAGGTGTGCTGGACTGACACAGAGCTGTAGCATCAATTAAAAGGTCAATGTACAGGTTTTACAGGTATTTACTGGAAGAACACAGCAGAAATGGAATATAATGTTCATAAATATGTTCAGTCACATATATATAAGCCCCTGAAAATAACAATCATTGTGTTTTTGTTATCTTACAATGAGCCGTTTATATCTACAGAGCAGGCATCCTCTTCCATTGAGGCCACCATGTTGCAACGCCATGTTTCTACAGTATCCCAGATTTAACTAACCAAACACGTCCTTTTACAAGTTTCGAGGCCACCATTGGTTCTACTTGATGTTTGGAAGGGGAGGGTGAGGCGAGGTGTAGTCTGCACTGGTCTCGTCCTTTAATGACGCAGTTCTG
Source organism: Lutjanus campechanus (assembly GCA_027495735.1). NCBI lineage: Eukaryota > Metazoa > Chordata > Actinopteri > Lutjaniformes > Lutjanidae > Lutjanus > Lutjanus campechanus. Next base: position 38,764 of record JAJHUR010003534.1, on the reverse strand, counting down.
ATCATAGACTCTGGAGGACTTAGTGGATGTAATAAAATAATTTGTAATTCAATAAAGTCATTATTAATTAATATTTTGATACGATATTTAACTTATTGATTTTTTTTGTAAGTATCCATGTAATAAGCAGGATAATGTACAGTAAGCAAGTAATTATTGCAAAATAAACTGCAGCATCATCCAGCTGGAGTTTATTTTGCAATAACGACCGCTCACTGTACATTATCCTTTACTTGGCATAATTCAAGTATATCAGCCAATGGTAATTTTTTTAAAACATAAACACAAACCATAAATAAACTATCTTGATTCAGATCCTTTTGATTTGTTTATTTTAAATTGTGAACAAGATTAAGGACATTTTTCACTATTTTAATACTATTAGTCAATTATTTGGTTGTTGTTTTTTAAATGTTAGCATAGCACTGTATTTAGGAGGCCAAAACTGATATCCATATTTGGAAGTTTAATATCAGCAGGTTGTAATTTTTAAAGAAGCGCAAATTAGCAGTAACTGCGACCAGCTTTTAGGCTACGTGCACAAGTTCACGCACACAAAACCACTGCCACAGTCACACCCGTGTAAAAAGGAACTCTCTTCTGTGTCCAATGACGTCTGCGGCAAGGCCCTATGACAAACGGTTCATAAGTTATGAAAGGAGGTGTGGCCAAAGTGTAGGTGAGGCAAACATTATCAGTGAAAAATGAACTCCCACAATGAGTTAGAAAAGGGGCGTGGTTAAAATAAAGGAGACAGGGGGTAACATTTTACAGTTGAAAAATCAACTTGACGATACTTTGTGGCGCTTTAAGTAATCGTGCCACTGTTTCTAAAGTAGTAAAGTTCTTGTGCTTTGATACTGAATGAACTAATATCAGCCGATTCATTGGTCTAGCTCTGATAGTTTAGACTGATGGAATATATTAACATTTGGTGTGGAGATTTGAGTTTTTAAATAATCCTGTTGCCTGTTGTTTGCAGGCAGGGCGATGTGAGCCCAAACTCCTGGAGGGAGACCTCGTGGTGCTCATCAACGGTCGAGACATTTCTGAACACACACATGACCAGGTCGTCATGTTCATACGAGCCAGCAGAGAGTCGCACTCCAGAGAGCTGGCCCTGCTTATCAGACGTAAAGGTGTGTGTGTGTGCGTGTGTGTGTGTCTGTGGCAGAGAGACAAAACTGCTGAAGCAGCATGTGATCCAAGTGGGCACACTGTCTTGTCATGTTTCTATGAATATTTATCGCAGCCTTGAACCGTCCTTGTATTCCAGGTCCCGGCCGGGTGGCCCCCCTGCTGCAGCTACCTCCCGCCCTCACACTCACCGGCCAATCACAGGGAGACAGGCCGCAGTCAGCTGGCCATTCGGAGCGGATCACGACACTGGAGGAATCAGTGAGACAGCTGGAGAGAGGAATACAGTCTGGCACACTCTGTTTCCATTTTGAGGTATTTAAAATGCAGGACTAGAATACGTCTTTATTTTAAGCAGGATTTAGTTTGTCCCTCTCAGTTATTTCTGGATCATAACGAGCCTTTTAAGTGCTGATTGAGGGACAGATGTTGGCCCTAATCTTTACTCTCAAACAAAGATACCATGACTGAGCTGGAATTTGTAGTTTTTGTTTGTGTTTGCTTTGTTTTGTGTCTTACTTGCATGTGGGTGTGCTTGTAATTTGTAGAATTTATACAGGAGGAAGCCTGGTTTGTTTCTGAACTGTGCTCGGCTCCCTGAGAACATGGACAAGAATCGATATAAGGATGTTTTACCTTGTAAGTTATTCTGCGTGTCTCTGCCCTGCTGTTTGTCTCTGGTGCCCACCACGCCACCCTTCCCTCCCTCACTCCCTCCCTCAGCTCTGTGCTGCCTTTCTAACCTTCATCTGGAGCTGTGGCACCTCATGAAATTTAATTGGTTGAGCCTGCGGTGCGTCGACGGCTCTGTTATGACCCTCACATGCTGCTGTCCTGCTCTCCTTTCAGATGATTCGACCAGAGTGGTGCTCCAGGGCCAGGAGGACTACATCAACGCCAGCTGCATCACGGTGCGCATCACTGATATGAAACTGTGTGACATCTAATGTAAACCAAGCAGGGGTGGCTGATATCATAGCAAATAATATCAAGATATTTAGGCTATTCTGTGATAACAATATTCTTGACGGTTTTGGTCTGCCTTGTAGTTGTTCCCCATTTTACTTTTTTAAAATGACTTTTTTCTTTGGGGCTTTTTAGGCTTTATTGACAGGACAGCATTAGATAGGCAGGACATGGGGGAGAGAGTTGGGGGAAGACATGTTGCAAAGGGTCACAGGCGGGAATCGAACCCATGGCTGCTGCTGAGGACTGACAGTCTCTGTACGTGGCCTGCGTGCTTTTACCAACTGAGCCACCAGAGCGCCTCATTAGACATTATTTTGAGCCATTTGTTGAATAAGGACGGGTGGACAAGACCATCCGCTCCGAGCAAGAGACTTATTGTTTTGTTATGTTTGTTTGAATTAATTGTGCTTCATAAATTTATGTTTCATATGAATAACATGCCGCTAGAATTGTTTAATTACAATGTAAACTGAGAAAAAGATGTGTTTTGTATGTTATTAGTTATTAATGATTAATCTATTATTGATTGATAATGTGTTCAACTATTGGTTAAGGAAAATGCACAAAATTTACAACCCTTTATTGCTGCCTTATGTTGATACAGTATATATCAGTATTATCATGAACGATATAATATGAAGATTATTATAGTTAACTAAAACTAAACTAAGCATTTTTAAACATTAAAAACTAAACAAGCAAACCCACTCTGAAAACTAAATTAAACTAAACTGAATTGAAAAATTAAAATTTAATAAAATAAAAAGTCGTGAAACATACAACACTGATGTTGATCTGCAACAATTCATCGATTATTAAATTAATCACCAACTATTTTGATAATCGATTAATCATTTTGAGTTATTTTTAATAAAAAATGTCCAAATTCTCTGATTTTCGCATCTTAAACGTGAATATTTTCTGGTTTCTTACTCCTCTTATGACAGCAAACTGAATATTTTTGCAGTTTGGACATAAGAAGACATTAGTTGCAGCCCTGCTCTGATGTAAATTCATCGTCTGTGTGTTGTGTCTGTGCTTGTGTGCATCATTTTGTGTTTATTTGTGTGTCTCGTAGGTGGCGCCCCCAGTGTCTGGTGTGTGTTTACGTTATATTGCGGCTCAGGGTCCACTGCCTCAGACCTGCACTCACTTCTGGCAGAGTGTTTGGGAGCAACAGATACACACCATCATCATGCTAACAACCCTGACAGAGAGGGGACGGGTATACATACCTCTATACATTCATCCTCTAACACTGTAAACAGACACAATCACAGAGGAGTACACAGAAAGTGAAATTACACAGTTATCTGCAGTGCATTAACACAGTGATTACTGCAGCACATTATTACATGCTGTTTCATGTTTTATTTGATACATGATTACTGTAATTAGGAGATTCAGTGGTGATGTTTGCACACAGAAGTAATCAATTGGCACAGATGTGAGTAATTACAGGGTTTCACAGTGTGGAGAATAGCTAAATGTAAAGTGTGAGCAGGATGGCGATGAGATAAATAATTTGAGGGTGAAGACACATCCGCACAAAGACAGAGGCAGCGACATATCAAGGTCTCATTGAATGAAGATGTCTGTCTCAGCTGGCCTGTTGCTTGGTAACCAGATGCTTTCATTAATTGATCATTTTCCTGATATTCGTCAAGTGCCCTGAGTTTCTCTCTACTCGAGCATCTCACACACACACACATAAATTGACAATCAGTTCACATCCTGCTCCTGATGAATTGCTTTTGTTCCTCAGACTGCCAGGTGGAACACACCACGCTGTTGAACATGAGTCTGATTTCATGAGAGCCGAGCGCAGCTGATGCAGCAGCACTAGTAAATTGTGTCCTGACTGATGACTCATGTCACATGTAATGTAATTTACCCGGTGATGTCATATGCTTGCAGACCAAGTGCCACCAGTACTGGCCGCATCCGCCAGAAGTGAAGGATTATGGGTACATGCGGGTGAAGTGTCACTCAGAGGAGTGTAACCTGGCGTACGTGACGCGGCAGTTCACCCTGACACACACGCAGGTACAGTAACAAATAGAGCTACAGTGATTGGTCTATTAACAGAGAATGAATTGGTTAACATTTTGATGTTGTTTAAAGCAGAGGTTTTCAAAGTCAAAGTTTGGAAAAAGGTGCATCCCTCTTAGTTTATTTGCTCGGTTTCATTCAATTCCTGCATGTCTCTGGGATCATGATTATGTTATTTGAACCTATAGACATTCAGCAATCGAGCCAAGACAGCATAATGCCACAGTTTGAAATGACTTCAGCAACATTATACTTTAGTAAATTAAATATTATTTTCCGTTTTGGACTTTTGGTCAAACTAAACAAGACCTTTGAATTCACCTTGGGCTCTGGGACATTGTGATTGGCATTTGTTTTCTGACCTTACAAAGGCCAAACAGCTCGTCAGATAATCAATCAAATAGTGAAAATACTCGTTTTTTCCGGTACTAAGTACTCGAGCCATGTTGAAAAGAAAAACTAATTTTGAAGGTGGTGAAAAGCTGTTGTTGAGAGACCTGTAAAAAGACATATAGTCACATCTTACACTGGCTAATGTAAACTTAACTAAAACTAAACTTACTAATATCAGCTATCAGATGTAACTAGCTCGCTAACAATTGATGTAGGTGAGCTAGCTACTTAGCTAGTGTTTTGCTAACATTACCTAACTTAAGATTTGACTCTATGTAATTTTTACAGCTCCTCCAGTAAAAGCTTTTGACCATCTTCAAAATTTGGTTTTCTTTTCAACATAGATGAGCCTAACACATATCATATCTAGGTAAAGGAAGGGTTAGTCTTAGCAGCAAAGTTCTAGGGCTGTACCCAGATTATAATTTTGTCAGTCAAATTGGATTTGGCTGTTTAATATGAATATTCGACCGTTCATTCCTCTTTTTATCAATATAAACTATCACATTCATGACATTGCTACATATAAATCCCCAGTTGTGAAGGTGGGAGTGGGAGTTTCCATTTGAAAAGAATGACAATGGAGTTGTCCTTTAAATTGCTACGAGCTGAAAATTCATCATTTCTAAGAGGATAACGTTATCTCGGAGTCTGACCAGGCACAGCCTCTCTTCCTCCAGGCACCTACCTTGGTCTTACCTCACTACTATGCATCAGTGATGTCCACAGTTGTCTGTTTACGCATCCATGTTAGTATATTCATAGCATATTCAGGCCTTAAGACTCACTCTGGATCTGCGTCCACGCAAAGATCTTCACCGAGTGGACCTGATAACTTGACATAGTGAAATAATTTTACCCCGGCGGTAAAGTGGGGGAATGCTCACTTACTCTCAAAACAAAAAGACAACTGCTCAACTTGAGGAATCTCAGTCGACTGAGCGGTCTCAAACTAATGATTCGAATCTTCGACTTCCAGGGGGTCAGCCCTGCCCATGACACTTGAGAAAACCACAACTGTGGTCCCACAACACGGAGCGTTTCTTTTTGTATGTTCCATGTTTGAGCCATATGTCACATAACAGAGCTCACCGCAGGCAGCAGCCATTCCTGACAAACGATCTGCAGCCAACATACAGTCACTTCCGTGTGGGTGCTTTGGTCTGTGTGTGCTAGGGTGCATGTGTGCATTATAGCGTATGATAATACATTATGTAGCACGCCGGTGTGTGTAGGTGCGGGTGGGCAGGTGTGTTGTACTGTGCGGGTCTTTTCCGGAGAAGTTTATATGGTAGATAATCAGATTAAATGAGCTGTTTTCCACACTGACTTACATGGAGAACAGGTAAATAAACAGATAAAGCTCAAGGAGGCATGAAGTCTGAATGCACACACACATGCATACACAGATACTGCTGTGTGGGCCCATCTGTTCCTCTGGCGGAGCGAGTTAATCCCTGCATGGAGTCACAGGTCACATGACCGTTATAAACACTAAACTCAGCTATTCTCCACCCTGCCTTCACTTTTTTTTCCCCCAGCTCGGGTCTTTTCCTCTATCCTCTCTGCATCCCACCTGTTTTTGTGTTTTCATCTCACTTCACTTCCTAATCTCAGTGTCACCCACTGGTCACGTGCTCACCTGCTCTGTTTTTCCACTGCACCCTCTGTCGGTTTTTGTTTTCTCACAAACTGATTATTGTCAGACTGATAATCTCATGTGGGTGATATATTTCCCAAAGGTCACATGTTCATCATTTTAAATACAGGTTATGCAATACTTAAATTCTCTCTGATTCTCTGCTTTTTTTTCTTTTGTGTGTGTGTGTGTGTGTGTGTGTGTGTGTGTGTGTGTGTGTGTGTGTGTCTGTGTGTGTGTCTGTGTGTTAGCTGGGTGAGGAGCGTGCAGTCACACACCTGCAGTATGTTGCGTGGCCGGACCACGGCGTACCCGATGACCCCTCAGACTTCCTGCTGTTCATCAGCTCAGTCAGGGAGAGGAGGAGAGGTGAAGAACCACTAATGGTACACTGCAGGTAACACACACACACACACACACACACACACACACACACACACTCACCCTCTAATTAAACAGTGTCAGCATGCATTGTACCTGCCTCCACTGTACACTTACAGTAGTGTTTGTGTTGAATTTACTCTTTCAGCGCTGGGATTGGACGGACAGGTGTTCTGATCACGATGGAAACGGCGCTGACTCTGTTGGATGAGGGTCGGCCGCTGTTCCCGCTGGACATTGTCAAAACACTGAGAGATCAACGAGCCATGATGGTTCAGACCACGGTACAGAGACACAGAGCAAGGATTTACGCTAAAAAGCTTAGCTCGTATTTATCAAATGATACTTTTGGACTTTTTGGAGTGTTTTTTCCCTATTCAGTCAATCTCGCCCCATTTTGAATCTGCCAGATTCCTCCTTTCCTGTTTTCTGTACTCAGATATGCAGATGTGCTGGGCTCATCTGTGTTGGAAAGACAACCAAATTTTGTAGATAGTTAAAAGATCTTGCTGACGAATCTCTAAAAGAAACACAAATATAGTCACATTTAAATAATGTTTTCAAAGCGGAAGCTAGCTAGCAAGCTAATCTGCATCAATCCTTAGCTAGCATTTTGCACCGTAGCAAAACACAAAACCCACATGGGTAGGTTTAGGCACAAAAACAACTTGTGTAGGTTTAGGAAAAGGTCATGGTTCAAGTTCAAGTAAGTCTGTCTTTTACATTGTTAGGATACAGGTAGACCCTTCTCCATTTGATAGCTAATGTTAGCAAAATGCCAGCTAAATAGCTTGTTAGTTAAGCTATATCAATTGGTAGCTAGCTACTCAGCTAGCACTTTGTTCTGTAGCAGTACACTGGAAAACTAGTTAGCTAATCTACACCAAACGTTAATCAGCTAATTAGCTAGTGTTTTGCTCTGTAGAAGAACACTTTAGCCAGCAAAACTACATGGGTAAGTTTAGGTGCAAAAACAACTTAAGTAGGTTTAGGAACAAAAAATAGATTTAGGAAAAGATTATGGTTTGGATTCAAATAAGTCTGTCAAAAAAAAAAGTTATCTCGTGTGTTATGTAATAAAGTGTCTGTGTCTTCTACACTGTGAGGACACAGATAGACACATCCCCATCTGATAGCCAGTGTTAGCAAAATGCCAGCTAAATAGCTAGCTAAGCTACATCAATGATTAGCTAGCTAGTTAGGTAGCATTTCGCTAACTTAGTGGTTCCCGAACTGCGGACAGACCCCCTGGGGGAGCGTGGATGACTAGGAGTGAAATAAAGTTAGTAAATTTGCTTTATTTGGGTGAAATAAACAAACAAAAGTCTGCTGCTATAATGGTTACATTTGTTTCACTAAAATTCAGTTTGACTTCAGTTTTTTTTATCACTTGCTTCCTCAATTGTTAGTGATGGATAATGATTATGGTGAACTTTTTTTGGCGTCTGAAGGGGGGCACACCAGAAGAAAGTTTGGGAACCACTGAGCTAATTTAAGATGAGACTATATGTGGCTTTGAGAGATCCCCCAGCAGCATCTTTTAATCATCTTCAAAATGTGTTTTTCTTTTCAACATAGACGAGCCTATAACATAGCATATCTGAGTAGAGCATTATAATCATCTGTAGCTTGAGAGATTTGTCCTCAATCGTCATTTGTCTGTCTACATGTAGTCTAAAATGTGTTCATGTAGAACACAAAGATCAAAGATCATGTAGTCAAAGGTTTTGGGAGATAGTTACGGTGCCTGAAGTAGAGCAGTGGCCCCCCTACTTTACGGCCCTGTCCCACATTCTTTTAAAGTCACAAATCACTTTATCCACGCAAATTCCCGTCCGCCTCATGCATGTCTAGACCGCAAGTGTGTCAGAAGTGGTTTATTTTAATTTAGATAAAAAGGCAATGAATAATGTACAGTATTTCTCCACATTTTGCCACCTAGACTGATCGGAATGTGCTGCTTTCTGGCTCTCTGCTCTGGTTTGTTGTTGAGGTTAAAATATTATAGCAGCAGTTTACTGGATTAAGTTTGCTATTGTATGCCCCAAAACTTAAATTTCACTTTTGTTAGTGTTTTTTGTTAGTCTTTTGTTAGTATTGTTAGTAATGTGTCTGTTCAGAACATGGTGGTTTATGTTGACTGTCATTTTGGTGCTGATTTATAGTTTTAATCATAAGTGGGTTACCAGCTGTACTTTACTAGTAATTCACACACTTTCAGGCTCCGCGCTTTTGAAGTGAATCTGCCGTCCTTGGTTGGAGAGGTGTTTATTTCCTTTATAGTATCAAAATTTGAAATACTGCAGGGCTGTTTACATTTTTGTCTGACATCTCGGCCACATGCTGTCTCTTGGCTCAACATAGGCTGTTCAAATGCATGCATTAGTTTAAAAAAAATAACATTTCGGTTGTTAAATTTCATTGGGTAATTAGTTTGAAATGTCAGAAATTGAGTCCAATTAATAGAGTCGAGGGAAAGTTATCAGCTTCTGGAAGATTAAAAAACTGTCAAATTCTCATTTTAAACTCTAAAAATATCGCACTCAGAACTTTAGAGCAGGAGACTTACTGTGAAATTCACTGAGCCCAAAATTACCTTTTTAAAGGTCAGTGTCACATTTTTTGACATCTTTGGGGGGGTCCTCATCTTTAACCTTCATTAATAGAAATGTGACTGCCACCCAGTATTACACTGATGGCTGACGAGCTGGAACAGGCAAGCGGAGGTTGGAAGCCACGCTCGGTGGCACCTCGGTGGTATCTGTCGAGGGAAGGGAAAGTGTTACTCATGGCTTTGTGGTGCTGGGAATATGGCAGCCCTCCAATCACAATCCTGCTTCTAGGCCACCACTGCTACCACCATCACCCTTATTTTGAAAGGAGATCCAGTCCCTGAGGCTTTTTCTCTCTGATGTTTTTGTGCTGATGGAACGCTTCCTCAGGTTTCCCCTCGTGTGTTTGTGTCTCTGACAGTAATGGAAAACATGCTCAGTCAGAGGACAAACCTTCATGTTAAGGCTCCATATGTTGGCAACAAATCCTCCTGAGCAGACCAAAACCTACAATATGTTAGTCAATACTTTCCAGCTTCCTCGTCCTGTCTGTGACACTCGAATCAATCTCACCACATGGTCCACCCCGAAGCTTCTCTGGAGCTTTCGATCGTATCACAGTCTTCCTCAGCAGATGGTGTTTCCACAAATATTCAGTTTTATTTTTAGAGATAGTAGCAGCATGGCTCTATGGATGGCAATGTCGGTCAGTTGGTCGGTCCGCCACTTTGGCACAGACTGAAATGTGAAAATTAGCACAGATATTCATGGTTTCAAAACGACAAATCCTGTCGACCCTGCAGATCCTCAGACTTTTGCTCTTGCACCACCATGAGTTTGACATCTGTGGTTTTGAGTGAAATGTCTCATCAACTTTTGGATGAATTGCTGTGAACTTTGGTACATGTGTTAATGCCCCCCTGAGGATGAATTTTAATTACTTTGATAATCGGCTGATGTTTCTGGGTTCTCAGAATGCAGCCTGCGGCTGTTGAATGTGACATGAATTGCATGCAATTTATTTTAATTATTTGTGGTCCATTTCAATACTTTAACTTTCAGTAGTCTACATTAAATTCACTACTCAGCTACTGTGTCAAACTATGCCTTCCTAAAAAGCACCTGTCGGGTTAGTAATGACAGCTTAGAAAGCTACTGGTTGCATGGCAACTAGTGGCACCTCAAGAGTGTTGCAGGAATTACATTCTGTCATCAGTGCTAGTGCTGTAGCAATTTCTGTGGATAACTTGGCAGTTTAATGTGAAAGTAAGAAAACGCTGTATGGTTGAGGAGAAGAAGAGCTTTCAGGAGAAACGGATCAACTCTTACTTTGTCTGAACTTGGGGGGACAGATGAAGTGATCTGCCATTATGAGGCCAATCGCAAATCCTACGAAAGGTTTTCCTGTGCAGCCCTCAGTCATACACAGTCTCCCTTAATTGGCACTCAGTCATAAAAACTTTGAGAATTTATTCAGTGCTTTGGTTTAGGAACACATTCTCATCAGCCTTTGCTGCGCTTTGTTTTTAGTGCTAATTAGCAAATATTAGCATGCTAATAATGTTCAACGTTATACCCAAACTAACATGCTAAATGCAAGCATGTCATCGTTGTCATTGTGAGCTTTTAGCTCAATGCACTGCTGTCATGGGCCTCTCAGCCTTGCTTCCAAATTTTCCCAGTGGCCCAGTTTCCACCCCAGAAGGCATTTTCCCCATAAGCCACTATTATAAACAAAAAGTCTGTAAAACTGTTGACAGGACACCTCAAACCGTCAACAAGGTCAACAATGACTTGTTTTTGAATTTTTGATCCATGGAGGGCATATAGACCCTTTTACAGTTTGTATACAATGAGCAAGCTGTGTGTGCAGCTTGGGAACAGAGGTGTGGAGGACTACAACAGCTTGTTAATGGGCGCTGCAGACACGAGCAGTTTTGATCGTGTCCTCAGTCCAGTCAACACGTTTAGTAGCTTGCAGCCGTAGACGCCATCTATTGCCCTGCAGTCATGATCCTGTTGGAATTCTGAATAACTCAAGTCGAGCAGTGGAATATTGATTCTGTAGTATTGTATACACAACAACCAGCCATTTTGATGATTTTTGTGCTGGTAAAACGTTTAATTCAACATTTGCAGCTTGATAAGTCGTCTGGATGACTGAGGGAGACCGCTGCTTCTGTTGCCGAAATGTACGCACAGCTTTTCCATGACGTCAGCTGTAAAATGGCCTATATATTTATTATATTTATATATTTATATCTATAAAACTTTCCTAGAGCTGAGAAAAGTGATTTAAAGATCTGTGATGTGATCACAATGTAAAGTCTATGGGCTGAGCGGGAACTCGTGGGCGGGCCCAGCAGCAGACACACCTCTGCACATATTCAGTGGGAAACTCAGAGTCTAGAAACTTTATTGGCGAATGTGCCAGGCGAACAATTCTCACTGAACTGAATTGGTGCCATATTTTTGTCTGGTATCTAGCTCATTTAATATGTTGATGACAGTTGTGCGTTAGTACAGCTTGACAAAGTTGCTAGTGTGATTAGTCTCATTACTTGTTTAAAAAAGTCTTGGTAATTTCCTTAAACATCTGAGTACTGCAGATCTTTGAAAATATTATCAAGGACTAATAAAAAATGCATTTTGGGGAGAATGTTTTCAGCTGCATATTAATACGTATGTGTTGTGTTGAGATGAGATAAGATAATCCTTTATTAATCCCACAACAGGGAATTTGCAGTGTTACAGCAGCAAAAAGCGTAGCACAAAAGGAGAAGCATCAATAAAAAAAGCTAAATATGAAGTAAACGGCATGATATAATAAATAAATAAACAAGCAAGATGTGAACAAGCGTAAATACGTAAATAAACACAAAAAGAACAATATAAACAAGAAACAGACTCATCAATTGAGTTAACACTGTTGCACATGCAAAGTTATTATTATGTATAGATACTGCACAGTTTGGTACATTTACATGTTAGTCAGTTTGTCAGTTTTGGTGTGTGTGTGTGTGTGTGTGAGTGAGTGTTACTGCAGCAGGACGGTGTATGTGGGATTGATTTAATATAAACATGTTCATTGTGATGAAAGAACAAGTTACCCAGTGCAACAGTGTGGCTCACTGATGTGTTTTAATATGTTTTGGGACAATAGAGCTCTATGACTCAGAGGACTGAGTTATATCAGGCTTTTGGTTTTACAGACCTCAGCCCTCATTGCTGATTTATTCTTTTCATGTAATTTGAATGTATCCAGTATTGACCTTTCAGAAACAGCAGCGGTGTTGTCTGATAGCTAATAACACTTTGCATGTTGTGCCTTTCAGTGTCAGTTCCAGTTTGTGTGTGAGGCCATCCTACGAGTCTACAAAGAGAAACACGGCGGATCTGCAGCGCCGTAGCCCCAAATCAGCGACACACAGGACCAGAGCAGACCAGCACTTACACCGTTTCAGCCTCATCTCATTGCGGGGCGACTTCCACAGAGGGACTCACAGCGCTGTAACGGATTAACCTCTGTCAACGCCTATGGGACTGGTACACAGACTGGATAATGAGAGTGTAACTAGCTTCAGAGCACGGCTGTCTGTGATCTGTGTAGCCTAGATTCAATGTGAGAGTATGAATCATACACCTAGTCGGCCTTAGTTTTAAATAATAGTGCATTAAGCTTGTAGAGGCTGTGGTGCCCATAGAGACTGATGAAAGACTGCACTCAGGTATGTTGCCTCTACTTATTAAGCTATGTGTGCCTTAGACGGACGCCTTCCCGTCAATGGATTGAACAGGGCAGGAGGGGCAGATTGGGATCGATATAATCTGTAGTTTATCTGTTTCCAAAGACAGAGAACGAGGCAGGCTTTAGATCACTACAGCAGATACTGTAAGGTCACGGTGGCCCACCAGAGGAGCATCAAACCCACCGTTCAACACTCTTAAATTATTACAACACTAAATAAACACACTGATTTATACTCATGCGTCTGCTTTGTCATTTCCTCTGATGGTGAACGCTATAAATTAGATCATTAAATGAGGATGTGTGACTTTATGTTGAGATTCTTTAACCATCTCGGTGCAAATACAAGCCCTTTTTTCACACTTCCTTGCAGAACGAAGCTGCTCACTGAAGTGAAGTCTGCTTATTTAACCTTCAGCTGAGTGCCTCTAAAGCTGGCATCATATCAGTGAAACCATCTCAGAATCACAAATCAGCCAGAAACTGTCTGGTTATGGGAAAATATTGACTTACAGAAAGACGATATAACAAAATGTGATATGGCTGTGAGGATGTTTAGTATCTCTGCAGGTGTATGTTGTTGATATTCTTTTAGGATGTTGTATCAGCCATATTAATAGAACTAAAATGTTAGCCAGTGATACAGAAACCCATAAATTACGTTAACCATGTCCAGAACCAACAGACTGATGCAAAAAAAACATTTTGTAAGAAGATATGTCCAAGAAATGCTACATCTGAGGGTTTGTGTGGATCTGTAGGACACTGAGGTCATATTCCCAGTCTGCAGTTAATAATTGACCCATGTCCTGGACACCAAACAGCAATAATGATCAGAAGGAAAATTATTTTCAGGAACTGGAAAACACCTTGAGAGCCTTCTTTTCAGGATTGGGTAAGAGATAGGAAAATATGCTGCTTGTATAAGAATAACAGGATAGACAAATATTTACTGAAGTAGGGCATTCTCCTGTAAATAGATGATCTGGACAGTGGACAGTAATCTTAATGTATTTGAAATATGTAATTGGTTTTACTTGACAGAAAAAATAAGATGCAACTTATAAGAAAATAATTTAAGAGCTTGCAATTGTGTATTTGAAATACTAAAAATACATTATTGAATATATCATTTATGTCAGTGGTTGCTGACAGAACCATCCAGCATGCACCCCTGACTTCACAGACTCCCATCATATGATATCCTGACTGGTCATCTTTTCAAATAGGGGAGTTAAAGGGGGTTTAAAGGTTCAATATGTAAAAACTGGCCACCTGTTGGATTTATACTGCAAACAAACAGGGAGCAGCATGTCACCAAAGTAGCTGCTGCTAGCAAGTAGACTCAGCATTCTCCCAAAGAGCAGTGCCAGACCAGGACTGAACACCGAGTATGAGACCAACAGAGACTGGTTTGATGACAGGGAATACAAGTACCCAGGTAATTTACTGCAGCTCTGACAAGGACTCTTGACTACGGGGACGACAAAGGTACAGCAGGGACACGAAAAGTGTGGCGCGAGAGAGAAGTAAGAGGGAGGCCGTGCACCAGTCAGCGTCCTCCTAGGAGGCCACAGGGGTGCACAACAAGAAAACCACCTTTGTCTAGTTGCAGCGAGGGCAGAATGGACACAACGTGACTCTCTACTGCCTCATGAGGTACAAAGTGGTATTACAAGACAGGACTGCTGAAGCTAGCTGGTACGCATGCTAACTTCAGTAGATATTTCTGCAGCACATAGGTTAAGACTTATTTTTTTCACATTCTGTTGATAATTTTAGTTAATTTTTAAATGTTTTAAACTAAAAATCTTACAAGTTGCACCTTTCAGGTCCGGCCCATATCGAGGCGACTAAATTCCTAAAATGTGCCAATAGCTGTTTGTATCACGTCGGTATTTTCTGTTTTGTTTTGATTGGCTACATTTTATGAGCAAGTATTTGTAATTTGTAACCATTTTTGATGTATATGAGAGTTATACTCTCTGTCAGACATGAATAGTTTCTTTTTCTCTTTCTTTCAAAGAAAGTAACTTCTTTTGTTTGACTCTTTTTGTTTCTGAGTTTGTTTGGTGTGGGAATGGAAGATTTTGGTGCTTATTTGGTGGCAAGTAGACTGTATTTTTCTCTAATTCATTTTTTTCAAATAATTAATGGTATACTGACTGCTTCAGATTAAAGCTTGCAAGTCACAGGAATAATTTACAAATTGTTGGTAGTTTATAAGCTGAAGCAATATTTTCACATGCAATAAAATCAAATTTGACTATTCTTAACCCAACGAAAAATAGTCAAAGGCAACTTTATTGTGAATTCTGCCATATGGACATGACACATAGAATTGAAATACTGAAAGGCCTCTGTGTTGGTAAACATGTAAGTGCTAAAACAACAATAATGGTTAGAAATAGGAAAAACAAAATTTGAGCCCAACCAATTTATCGGTCGACCAATATTGCTCTATCTGTGTTTTTTCAATTTACAACTATTAAAAATATCAGTGAAAGTTCACTGTTTTGGTGTCCTGATCTGATTTTGGACAATAAACTTTATTGTAAACTGTAAAATATCCTGCTGCCATCACATGTCTTTGTTGTTTGTGTTAACCACTATTGAGGAATCATTGCAAAAAAATGATGTTTATACTATATTCTGTATAATGAATATCAGCCAATATATCAATATCATATTTTTTTTAAACTGCCTAATATCGGTGTCAGCGCCTGCCCCAAAAATCGAGTATTGGTATGACCTGAAACTAAATACTGAGACAACACAGCTCAGGAATGAGTATGAACACATCTTGTACTCCCCAGATTCTTTGTCATCCTTTGTTTTGTTTTTTTTGTCTTACTTGCATAATATTTTTTTGGCTTGTAATGTGTCCCTGTACTTGTCTGCACTTGTTCTGTAATCTTTTGGTGCACAATAAAAAAGAACGTACTAAGAATTTAAATATTTAAAAGTTAAGCAAGGGTTAGGGGGGGGGGGTGCTCATGTATTGAATAACACGAGTTTTTTTTTAAGAACTCCATGATGATTTTATTTATAAAAACCCAAATTATTGGGGAATAAATGTGCTATGGGGTGTTTTGTGGGGGGCTTGGACTGATAATCTGAGTTATTTCTAAAGTCCTGGATACGGCCCTGATCAATAAATAATCACCATTGTGCTTTGGGACCTCCTGGAAACCCGTTAATGACCCTTGGGGCACCTCGGACCTCAACTTGGGAACCACTAATGATCTCCCATGACCTCCTCCCTCTCCTGATGGACTCATGACAGACAGGTGGCGCTGGTTCTCTGGCTCTGACGGGTCGGCCAGGCTGGAGGAGCAGAAGTTTGTTCTGCGCTGTGTTTTTACGCAGGCGCAGATCGCACTGTTTGTCCAGTTTCGTTGGTTGACTTTTACCTGGAGTGAGTGAGGTGGAGGACTAGTTTCGGTTCTCCGCTGGGAATAAAACCAACAACACCAACCAAACCAGGAGGTGACCAGCAGCCCGTCCTCCTCCCTCCTCCCCGGCCCCCCGCGTGTGACTCAGGGGCTCCACTGCGGAGCGGAGCGTCGGACGGGATTTCTCCGGGATTTGAGAGTCGGTGCGCAACAGCGAGCAGGAGGCAGGTGCACGGAGAGGAGGACAGGACAGGAGGAGGAGGAGAAGGAGGAGGAGGAGGAGGGCTGTTTGTGTTTCCGTGACAGAGTAGCCTACAAATGATTGGAAATCAACTGGTTGGATGTGCGTGAGTTTGATTAGTATGCGGCTGGAGTCCCCCCTCTGATCGGCAGGCAGCCCTGAAGTCTCCGCCGTGCCTGCTGAGTGACTCCTCGCCCCGGGGAGGAGCAGGAGGAGGAGGCGGCGGCAGCAGAAGCAGGACCCCGGCTGCACCGACAGTAGTGTGGAGCAGTTTGCAGGAAGATGATGGGCTTTCTGCGCCGTACGTTCAGCCGTCGCTCCCGGAGCCGCTTCCAGACGAGAGAGAGGGACGAGCGGGACGGTAAAGGGGGAGGAGGAGGAGAGGGAGGAGGAGGGGGAGGAGGGGTGACCGGGAACCCCCTGCTCCTGGCCCATCAGCAGCAGGTCGTCCATGCGCCCGCCGTGGTCACCGGCGGAGCGTCGGTGCACATCCCAGCGGGCGGGACGGCGAGGACCACCATCACCTGCCGGGTCCTGCTGCTGGACGGCTCCGATGTCAACGTGGACCTGCCTGTGAGTGAAGCTTTCACGGTGTGTGTGTGTGTGTGTGTGTTTACACTTAGTGTGTAAACACAGAGTGCATGGTAGCCTAGGTCAGTGTGGGTCAAAGTGCGGCCCGGGGACCCCGTGGGAACCTCTGAGTGGTTCCTGCTGGTCCTCTGCAAAAATGACAGACAGGGTTCCTGCTGAAGTCAAATTTGCTACAATTTGTCCAATTTAGTCTGAAGTCAGGGTTATTTCCTGTGTACTTTTAACTTTTAAAGTTTAAAAACAAAAAGGAACAGCAATGGAGACACAACTTTATCTTATCAAAGTATAAATTGAATTGAACACAACTTTGTGTGCAGAATATGCAAAAGTAAGTATTTTTGCCTATTACTGCTTTTGATTAAATGCACAATATTTAAATTCTGCTGCACATTAAAACAAGAACAAAATATGTAGTTCGATGACGTTGTGAAGTAGCGCGGGATCATGGGAGTTGTCTTTTAAACAACCACCATATCTGATGAAAATCTGTCTGACATGACTCAGACAGAAATCATGTTCATGGACGAGGTAAATTTAGTCATGTTTGCCAACTTTGTTCCTCGCTCTCTAATGTACCCCATGTTTTCATAGCAACTAGCTAGCAAGGATTGACAGGAAACACAGTTTCTCTGAATAAATTAACTCTCTGTGTCCAAAACATTTAAGATAACGTAAGTACTCAACAAAATATAAAACATATGTCAAGCGTTTTTAAACATTTTAATGTGGAAACGTTATAAATTCTAGTTTTAAGTGTTTTCAAGCAAAAATGCCCAAAAAATTCACTGGTCCCTGCTTCTTAAATGTGAGGATTTGTTATTTTTCTGCATTTTATCTCACTGTAAATTGAATACTTTTGAGTTTTTAGACTGGTGACCAAACAGAATGAGCAACTTAAAAACCTCATCTGGGGATCTGAAATATAAGCGGCATTCTCACCCAAAGAACCTAGAACTTTTAGTACCAGGAACTAAAAGGTTCCTCCAGCCCACTGTTGTCTGTAAAGCATAGGCAAGTTAGTCTGCTGACATATGAAAAAGCGACTGCTGTTTTTACACATAATTTTTACATATGACTATACTACAACTATAAGGCTATACAAATCGACGGACAAGCATCATCATTTATATGATTTTTCTTTTGTATTGGATGTGTCCAGGCGCAGTGAACAAACAACAAACTGGTCTGCAGCTGCAGGGTTTTAAAAATGGAGGATGAAATAAAAATGCTGCAAGTTCCTGTACTTTCGGAAGTACGACCCCCTGAGCAGGGACTCTTTTCGGAGTCAAATAATGTCCCCAGAACATAATTTAGACTCTGCTCCCTGTGATGGAAATTAACTGAGTTTGCTACAATCCTAGTCCCTGGAGTATTTTTTTTTTTTACTGCCTTTTTGACATTTAAAGTTCCAGTGTGCAAGATTTACAGTGATTTATTGGCAGAAATGGAATATAATATTGCTAAGTATGTAATATTGCTAAGTATATAAGTTGTTGTGTTTTTGTAACCTTAGAATGATCTTCTTATATATAGAGAGGGTGCGAGTCCTCATCCATGGACGCCACCGTGTTGAACCGCTATGTTTCGACAGTAGCCCAGAAAGGACAAACCAAACTCTGGCTTTAGATGCAGCCGTTTGCGAATTTTGTGATCCCTGTAGGTTCTCCTACAGAGGGAGAGTGAGATGAAGTGTTTGCAATCTACAAGCTCACTGCTCGATGCCACTAAATCCTACACACTGATCTTTTGATTTTATCATAGTAAAAGTTATATTGAGCACAACCGTAGTTAGAGAAGATGTAAAAGTGAGTATTTTCTCCTGTTACTGCCTTTCATTTGCCCATTCATCTTGCAGAAAAAAATATTAAACAGTAACACTGATTATTTATTCACTGTTTTAAAGCAAAAATGCCCCAAAACTCACACGTTCCTGCTTCTCAAACGTGAGGATTTGTTACTTCTTTCCATTTTATCTCGCAGTAAACACTTTTAAGTTTTAGACAGATGGCCTAACAAAATGAAGACTTCATCATGTCTTCATATCACTTTCCTACCACATTGAACGGACTTAACAATTACAAAAAGAGTAATCAACAAAGTGTTTCACCGGTAGTTGTTCAAATCAAAACAATATGGGTCCAAAATGTGTCTACTGGAAGTTCAGCACAGATAGGTTTCCCTGCCTGTACTATCATAGTGGCCTATATAGTATATTAGTGTGTGTTAGTGAGTGTGTGTCTTCCTGTACAGTGAGAGGTGCAGCTCCAGATGGTGTTATGATCAGCCAATTCATCACATTACTTCCTCATTCTGACTGCGGGGAAATCTGAGATAGACCTGGAGCTGCCTCCTCCTGTTTGCTCTTTTACAGCATCTTTCTTTCACTTTCTCCTTCTTCTTCTTCTTCTCCCTGTCTCTCCCTCGGTCTGTTTGCCTGTATCTGATCTTCCTCCTAGCAATCTCCTCTCTCCCCCCCGACTCCCCCCCTCCATCTTCCCTCCTAATCTCCTTTTACACTCCCTCTGTGGCCTGCTCCCTTGTTCATTCACACTCCTCATCATCCTCCCTCTCCTTCTTCTTCTCCGTCTCCCTCCTGCTCTCCATCCATCTCCCTCCGTCTCCCTCTATTCCCCGACTCCCTGATCTGATTTACCACCGTGGGGACTCTGTGTCACAGACGAGTGCCACGAGTGTGCGAGGGGTAGGTGGGATGATGAGCGAGTGTGTGGGCATTCGTGCGTAAGTGGTTTCTCGTAAGATGTTTTCATTTTGAAGGTTGTGTGTGTGTCACCAAGGCTGTTGCGTGCATGCGTCACCTCTTTAAACCGCTTGGCCGGTATAGAGCGGGTTATGATCAGGGAAGGGAGTATTTCTCTTGTCTTACAGGGACATTACAGCAGTAAGACAAAGCCGAGGTATTACAGCTCCAGCAATGAAATGACACAGGGCTTGTCATGCTGGCAGCTTAGTCACAGGTGTGTTGAACAAGTTTGTTCATGTCAGGTGCACTGAACAGATCTGAAACTGGCTTATTAAAGCTTATTAGTCTGTCACTTCAGGCTGGGCGAAAACAAAACCCAAGGTAGAACAGGAACAGTAAAATATTCACTTCACTGTGTCTCACTGTCAGAGAAGTAACTAATTGCAAATACTTTGCTACTGTGCTTCAGTAGCTTTTTCAGGTACTTTTTACTTTTACTCCCTTCATTTGAACACAAATATCTGTACTTTCCACTCCTCACATTTTCAAAACAGGCTTGTTGCTTTAATTTTAATGCATTTGAGTGGAATTATTATTTTTATTTTGCAACAATATTTTGCGTGGTGCCCTCCCAACATCAAGACTTATATGGGATAATAACACATTGACAATAAAGACAATTCATTGGTGTATCTATCCGTGCATATCACACGCAACAGACATTAAAAGATAGAAAGCACGTAAGAAGATGAAAGAGATGTAACAACACGCAAAACAATGTAACAAAACAAAAAAGACGTAACAAGACAAAAAACAACGTAAAAGTCAAAAAACTAAGACAACACTAAATACTACATAAAAAACAATGTTAAAAGACCAAAAAGATGTAACAAGACAAAAAATAATGTAAAAGACATAAAAAGATGCAAAAGATGTAACAAGACAAATAAGATGTAACAGGACAAAAAAATGACACACAAGACATAACAAGATGAAAAAGACAACATTAAACATTACGTAAAAGATGTAACGAGACAAAAAACTCATAACAAAAAAGTAACAAGGCATAAAAGATGCAACAAGACCAAAAACAACAAGACGGAAAAGACAACAAGACGTAACAAGATGAAAAACGACAGATAAGACATAACGAGACGAAAAACTAAGATGAAAGATGAAAAAGACGTAACACTAAACATGATGTAAAAGACTTGATGAGACACAAAGCTTTAAGAAGATGAAACAGACAAGAGAGGCAGGTGTGACTGCAGAGAAAAAGCAAGGTTTAACTTTCTTTGCAGAGAAACAGCTAGAAGGTAGAAATGTCCTTCAGAGGGAGACTTTTTACTTTTATACTTTGAGTTCATTTCAGAGCCTGTACCTTTTCACGTCTACTTGAGAAATGAAGTTGAATCAGTACTTCTACTTGTATACAGACTGTGTATTCCTGCCACCTCTGCTCGCTGTGTGCAGTTGTTGCAGAGGCAGAATGAGCAAGAGCGTTCTGGTGATTTTTTTTTCTTTTCTTTTTTTCCTGTCCCCAATCCCTTAATACCACTGATTTCCTCACACATTCATACACTCACCAGGAAGTTTAGACTGGTTATCAGGATCCAAAGTACAAGGCTGTCATCTTTACACACACCCGCTGTGTGTTATATGGGTCAGACTGGGGTGAGGTCTTCATACGGGGCGACGGTGAGACTCATAAACTGTTCACACTGTTCACTTCAGTTGTGCTTAAGTGCAGTGTTCTGGGTTGTGTGTGTATGTATGTGTGTGTGTGTGTGTGTGTTATTGTCAAAGGCCTGAATAAGGGCCTTTCCCTCCGGGGCTTGTCCTTCTCATTTTGACCCAGATGCACGCACACATACAACCACTTTCACATGCACTATAAATCATTTTGCTCCTGTTATGGACACTTATACCTAATTTACCAGGAAATCCGTCAGTCGCCCGAGTGGTGAAACTCAGTTTCAGGATTCAGTTTATGACGGGAAGATCAGGTTACCAGTGTTGGGGGAAACTTTACAAAACAAAAATAGAAACACAACACTTTGTTTTTTTTCTTCCATTTTTCATGAGTTGAAGTAGAAATCTTTGTCTGTGCATACAAAAGGTTTATTTCTCTCAAATTTTGTTCACAAATTTGCTAAATCCGAGCTAGTGACCAAGATAATCATCCAGCTGACAGGTGTGGCATGTAGAGATGCTGATTAAACAGCACGATTATTGCTCAGGTGTGTCCTGGACTGCCCTCAATAAAAGGTCGCTCTAAAATGTGCAGATTTGCTCTGCCTCTGATTGGCTTGTACTTGTTGCCTTTGTTGGTTGGGTTGATTTGGTTTAGGCATGAGGAGTGATTGGTTAGCGTTAGGGTCAGAATATCAGGGTAAGCCAATCAGAGGCAGAGAAGGACTGGTCATGACTTTGGTATCTTTAGCCTAATTAAAACCTTTTTTTTTTTTTCAAGATAAAACTTAACATTTTACAATAGATTTTCACTGAGGGCAGTACAGGACACAGCTGTGTGATAATCATGTTGTTCAATCAGCGTCTCTATATGCCACACTTGTCAGGTGAATGGGTTATTTTGGTCACTAGCACAAATTTATACAAACCTGTTGCACAACATTTAAGAGAAATAAACCTTCTGTGTGCACAGAAAAAAATGTGTTTTTTACTTCATGAAAAATGGGAGCAAAAACAAAAGTTGTGCATTTATAGTTTTGTTGGGTGTATATATCTGTTTTTTTTAGACACACTGGTATCAGATAGTGGTGTAAATTACACAGTATGATATGTTGATTCTTTGGTCAGTGATATGGGATTTTCTGATATTGCAAAGTCAGCCATGAAACAAGTTCTTTGTATGCTTTTGGCGATAAAAGAAAAAACCAACAACACGCCAGTTAAGTTCAGTAAAGTTGACTTTAAATTGACTCCACAAACACATAAATCATGACTTAACTACAAGAACATTTAAAGAACATCTTAAAGATGAGTATATGGATCGATGTTTTCACTTTGCATAAATGATATTGGATCATTGATAATTTATTCAATATATTGATCCACACTGATGGATTTTTACACCCCTAACATCAGATTAGTTCTCAAAGTATCAGAGCATCTCTAACTACAGCAGAAGAGATAAAAAATAAACACACATGACGCTTAGTTTGAAAATATTTTTCACTTTTTGTTCTTCTTTTGCAGAGTAAATCCAAAGGCCAGGATCTTTTTGATCAGATCATGTACCACATAGATCTGGTGGAGACAGACTACTTTGGACTGCAGTTCATGGACACAGAACAAGTTTCTGTGAGTAACAAGCTCTTACATCTTTCACAGGAGGCCACAAGCTGATTTAACTCTACTCATCATTTTTTTGATGTCTTTTAGCACTGGCTGGATATGTGCAAGCTTATAAAGAAACAGATCAGAGGTAAGTTCAACTCACCTGTTTTCTAATTAGGGCCACTTGTGTTGTGCGTGCAGGAAAATGTGCAGTGTACTGTATGTGCATGTGGAAGCAGGTAAGTGGGGAGCAGGTGGCACATTATCCAGTGTTGACATGGTGATTAGCATGTGTGTCAGGAGCCGTACCCTTGTTTGCTCTCCAGCTTGTAGCAGGGGGATGAATGGTACAGGCGGAGAAACTGATGTTGTTCTACTTGTCCACCGGTCCTTTTGTTCTTTAAAGTTGTAGAAAATCCTAACTTTATGAATCCTATCTTATCTTTCTTCATCATGTTTTATCTCAGGTCAGAAATCCTAAATACTCAATCCGACACACTTATCAACTTTTATGTTTGTTGCCTTTTCTCATCTCGCCGCGCTAAATAACTTTATAACTGCTGGTTTTCTTCACTGAACCATGAAGCACACTTAAACAATAAAAAATGGAGTAAAAACAACAATGGGCACTTAACTTCCAGGCAGATGAGTTTAAGGTGTTTGTTACATCTGCAGAGAAATCAAAAGATGTTTTTTTTCAGAAATTTATAGCAACACTAAATTGGGAGATAAAAGAAAAGTGTGTGGGCTAAGATACAGACACCCACATTTACATTGAGTAAAAGCAATCAAAAAACAGCCGTATGGATTAGCAAACACTACTGTTAGCTACAGTTAGCTAACACTACCATTAGCTACCTTTAGTTTACACTACCATTTGCTATTGTTAGCTAACACTGCTGTTAGTTACTGCCAGATGTCACTCTTGTTAGCGGATACTGCTGTTGCTTATTGTCATATATCACTATTGTTATGCAACCTTACCATTAGCTAGTGATAGCGAACTTTACTGTCAGCTACTTTCAGTTTAGACTACTGTTACCTACTGCTAGTTAACACTACTGTTATTTATGGTTAGCTAACACTATTGTGAAAGAAAATTACCGTTATCTCCTGCTAGCTAACACTACTATTAGAGAAAATCACTGTTATCTACTGTTAGCTTACACTATAATGCTAACTACCACTACTGTTAGCACACACTGCTGGTAGTTATCTAGTAAGTCAGCTACTACTCCAGAGGGAAAGCGAAAGGACAGTTTAACTGTTATCTTAAAGTTTGGAGAGTATATTTAGCACTATGTCATTATAATGACATAGTGCTAATGGTAGTGCTCCCTAACAGTAGTTACACTACCATTAACTACTGTTAGGGAGCACTACCATTAGTTACCGTTAGCTAGTTAGTAAGTTAGCTAGCACGACAGGTGGAAAAGTGAAAATTAGGACAGCTTAACAGATATTCTAAAGTTAGGAGAGGTTTTTTAAGATTTTGGGAAGTTAGGACATTGTGTAATTCACTTTTCTTATTTTCAGTTAGGATAGGAACATTGACTTTTTCATGAATCAGGTCTGAATCATAATTACCAAACAGATAAGATAGGATATAAAAGTTCAGAAGAAAGTCTGATCGATGTTAATGTGACTCAGGACAGAAAATGGGCTGGATGAAGTAAAATGGATTAAAAAAAAACTTTGATTAATCTACTACTTCTACTACTACTACTACTACTTTAACTACTACTTCATCTCCCACCACCTGTTTCTGTGTCTCACACACATTTACACGTCTTTGTTTTACTCTTTGTTCTCTCTCTTTATCTCTTTTAGACGGGCCTCCATACAGACTGTTCTTCAGAGTCAAATTTTACTCTTCAGAGCCAAACAACCTGCGTGAGGAATTTACAAGGTAAAACGCTCACACACAAATCAGACACGCACATGAACACACACACACACACACACACACACACAGTTTTCTCAGGAGCCCAGTGCAGAGGTCCAAAGGGGATGTGGGGCTAATTACTTTGCTGCTGTGGGCAGATTCAAATCAAGGCCAAACGGACAGAGACTTGTTAAAACAAATTATATGTCAGAGATGAGGAAAAGCCTGTGATACATCACTTGATTTATGTACGTGTTCAGTGCCTCTCAGAGCCTCTCACTCTGTGTTGTTGTTTTTGTTTTTACACCAACAGGTATCTGTTTGTGTTGCAGCTTCGACAAGATATTCTGTCCGGCAAGTAAGTCCTTTGTTGTTATTAATGCACACAAATGTGACATAAAACACAAATACCACCACTTTATATATTGCATACACATGTAGTTTACATTATATATGTTTTGCATATTTAAAGGAATAGTTCTACATTTTGAGAAATACTCTTATTTGCTTTCTTGCAAAGAGTTAGATGTGACGAATGATACCACTCTCATGTCTGTTTGATAAATATGGAGCTACAGCCAGTAGCTGGTTAGTTTAGCATAGCATTAAGACTGGAAACAGTGGGAAACAGCAGCTAGTCTGGCTCTATCTAAAGACAACACAACTGAACTACCAGCAGTTCTGTGGCAACCTCACGGTGACGACTGGACTCCAGGACAAGAAATACTCTGGCACATGACCCACCGTAACATTGCATTGTGCTTTTTTTACACCTCATTTTTGTAGTGTTATTTTTTGCATTGATGACGTATTTTTGTTGGTCAATCTGGAAGTTAACCTTCTTCAGGTTCTCTCCACAAAAAGCCAACATGCCAACGTATTTTATGTTGTAGAACAAAACCTGAAAATCCCTTGAACTTACGGTATTCAAGGCAACCAAAAACCCATTCATAAAACCTACTGACTTCGAGACAGGGGAACCAGAGGTGCAAAAATGCTAACTGGTCCAGCGACCACTTTGTGTGTTCCACCATCCAGTGGCGCCGCCATTACTGTGGTGGTGTCGCGTGCACCACCCTCAGTGTCTGTTGGTTGTGTTTAGGAGAGAATCACAAATTTCTAAGACTCTTATGAGAGTTTTCATAGTTTCGATCAAAATGGTCACACTCGTGAGATCTCGCTGGTCTGGAGTTTCCTTCTTGACATCGGGTCTACTGCTGCCTTCTGACAGTGATATCATGGATAACTGGACAGACAATATTAACAGCGGCCCGACTTCCTTGACATTGTTGTCAAAACTAATGTTACATAAAAAGTAAGTGTAAAAGTAAAAAATTGTAAACTACTTATGACGCCTCACATTCATTGATGCTGATAACGTAGGGAGACGCCACCGCAGCAGTGGCAGTTTGCTAACTTTGCAGGATTCATCTGTTGATGAGCTTTAGAGGTCGTGGTTGGCAGATTTTGTTACAGTTGGACAGAACCAGGCTAACTGTTTCCCCCTGTTTCCAGTCTTTGTGCTAAGCTAAGCTAACCGGCTGCTGGTTCAGAGGGTTGACATGAGACGGTATCAATCTCCTCATCAAAGTCTGCACAAGAAAGTCTGTTTCCCCAAAATGTCAAACTATTCCTTTAAAAAAGTATATTCAGAGAGACATTTACTTACAAACTGTACACACAAATACACCTACACCTATGAACACATGTACATAAAGGATGCAGAAGAGGTGGGAAGCTCAAAAGAAACTCAAAAGAAACTTGAAGCTACAGACAAAAGACATTTTACTTGCAATGACAGCGCCACAAAATATTGGACGTTGAAGACGGATGGTCAGTGACAGATGTAATGAAAGGCGGGTAGGAGGAGACTCCCGAGCTCATTATGTGCTCCAGACGAGGAGAGAAGAGTGATATGGGAGCGGTCTGCCGGCTGTGAAGAGGGATGGACAGAGAGGGAAGTGATAAATGGATGAAGAAAAGACATTAACAGAAGAAGATGAGTTAACCAGATACTATACAAGTCGACCTGACACGTCTCCCCTCTCCCAGACCTAAAGAACTTCATAACTTGCAAATAATAAGGACAGGAAGGAAATTATGAGTCCAAATAAAAGAGGAGAGAAAAAGAAAAAAACACCAACAAACTAACAAAATACATGAGATCAAATAGGGGCACACGAGACACTAAAACATGTACAGTTCTTATAGTGGTTAAATGTAAGATAAAAGATATTTAAAATATTAAAGTGTTAAACGCAGAGGGCAGTGGAAAAACCAAAAACAATAAGAAATAGAACAATAAAACTATACAACCAATGAAACAAGCTGAAGTCAGAATCAATACTAAATATGATCACAAGGAAACTTGAATAAAAGGATGCAGAGGACATCAACAATATTTATATTAGATGGCGAGTCTTTGCTTTGAATATTTTACTGTGTATTATAGCTTCAATAGAGAGCTGGAGCAATTTTATACAGAATATAAATATACTGTATATGACAATAAACAATCTGAAAGCTACCTAAAGAGAAACAAAAGAAGAAAATTTGGACGTTAAAGGCTCAAATGTGAAGATGATGAATGGTAAACAAAATGAAATTAGTTTATTGTCCATTAAATTTACATAACGTTCAAATTCTCTGGGATATGGGGCACACACCACACACACAGCAATACATTACAATACACTAAAATTGTTCATTAAGGTCAGATGAAAACATAAAGCGACGAGTGGCAGCAACAAAAGTGATGAGTGGATTGTTCCTCTGCCTGCCCGTAAGCTGCCATAACCATCAAAACAAATTTTGACCTAATTAAGTGTAATGAAAGATGATGGTGCTTAGCCTGCTTGGTAGAATGAAAGTAAATAACTAATTAGTTTAAAACAGTGTCTGAAAAGTGAGTATTCAGATATAAATTTTGCAAATGATATGCAAATTATGTAATTTGTAGATGTTAAAGGATTAAAAAGGAATTAATTTGGAGACTACAACCTTGAATCTTTATGCCAAAATCTGACCTCAACTTAACTGGAACAATAGAAAACAGAAGAAAACCTAAAATAAATGTCTCTCCTCCAGAGTATAAAACTCCTCATGAATCATTTTCAGGTGATTTTTCTTCGTCTGTGCAGACTTTTCTGGATCTCACTAGTAGTGTTAAACCTGGTATATAAACACACGCACCTGTGGGAGCGAACACACAGGTGACCTACACTGGAGTTTGGGGGACTTCTATACAGCGGAGCCTGCTGTTTTTTTTCCATGCACACACACACACACACACACACACACACACACGTACACACACACTCAGTCAGACGGCGTGTTCCCCCTCTCCCTCCTCCTGGCTCTATCTGGGCCACGGGTCCCCAGAGTCCAGCTCTATTATAAAGCTCAAGATCAGGAACAGCAGAGGGCTGCTTATTTTAGGAAAAGGGTTGCTCCTCTCCTCCTTGACACACACACACACACACACACAGAGTGTAGGGCATCCAGACACTTTAATGTCTCTACAACACATGATGACATCCTCACATCACTCTGCGTGTTTGGTTTTATGAGTGTGTGTGTGAATCCACTCACACTTCAAACAGCTCATCAGTCGTGTCTCTTCTTCTCCTCCGGTCAGACTGAAGTGTCCATATGACGTCTCAGTAGAGCTGGCGGCGTATTGTTTACAAAGTAAGTACACTTCACATTCTCACTTATATTCATTTATGTGTAGAGATTTAGTTAAAGATTTTTTTTCACTCCCAGCTCTCGAAGGACTCCAGCGGAAGTTTTGCATGTTCCACCCACCACCAACAAATAATGAATCATTCACATTACTGCCAACTGTTGACCAAGTTGTAACCTTTTAGATTGATTTTTGATTTCCATTCATTTCAGGGATGTGAAAATCAACAGGCAGACCTGAAAAATAAAACTAATATTTTTGATTATTTGTTATCTAACAGAGGTGTGGACTGGGGTCACATGACCAATCACCAATTTGATGATTTTTAGACTCGACTTGACAAAATTAAAAAATACTCGCAACTTGACTTTGGACTTAAACAGCAGTGACTTGTGACGTTACTTGGACTTCAGCATTTTGACAGAAGAGCAGTAAGCTGATACTCTGTCTGCATTAAAGGTGCATTATGACTTGTTTAGGACTTGTAACTCACAGTTTTAGGACTCTGGACTTGACTCAGGACTTGTCACCCTTCACTTGGGACTTGAGTGCAAAGACCTGAAACTTACTTGCGACTTGCAAAACAATATCTTGGTTCCACCTCTGTTACCCAAATTATTATTGGGTTGTAAAGCAGCTGTGAGTGAGGACTTGTTTTCTCAGTGGTGTTTTTACTTAAACACGCTTGAAGAAAAGCAAGAAATTAATGATTTCTTTCCTCAGAGAATCAAACCCAGAGGACGAGTGATAGGTTAATATGGGTGTGAAAAGTACGATATGAAATTGGTGGCTCCTTGCATTAAAAACGTTGACTTTCTGGAGACTCACCCTAAAGGACCATGGTGTCAGCAGGTCAGCGACTTACTGAACAAAATAGCCATTTTTGACCAATAATCTGTCTGGGGCCGCAGCTATTGAATTCTCTGTTTTCCTCTGAGACTTTTCTCTCTCTTCTTTGAATTTGACATCCACAGCTACCTTCAGACTTTACACTAGCCACTGGCAAAATTTAAGGACAGGGCGCTGAACCGTAGACATAGCCCATGACAGATATTTTAATTGACGAAATATTCAAACTTTTTAAAAACAATTTTATTTGGCATATAAACCACACATTTGGGAGAATGTAAGAATCATTTAGGCCGTATAACAATTATAAGTGAATATTAAAATGTTTAAAAATTATGCATAATTTCCATCAAATTTTTTGCCAAAGCCACAGGAAGTCAGCGTAGAGGGGCTAAAGAGCCGCATGTGACTCCGGAGCCACAGGTTGCAGACCCCCCGGTGTAGGATTTAGTGGCATCTAGTGGTGAGCTTGTAAACTGCAAACACCTGGCATCACCCTCCCCTTCCCAGTGTGTAGGAGAACCCACAGTGGCCAAGAGACTCATGAAAACACAAAGGGCCATATCTAGAGCCAGCGTTTGGTCTGTCTACAGTAGAAACATGGCGTTTCAACATGGCGGTGGACTGAAAGCGACCCTGCACCCTCTGTCGGTATAAATGGCTCATTCTGAGATAACGGAAACACAACAATTCTGTTTTCAGGCGATTATACACTAATGAAAATATACTTATGAATATTATATTCCACTTCTACCAATATATCCCTGTAAATCTTGCACACCGGACCTTTAAATCTCAAATGTCAAAGCTACTCACAGTGGATTATCTATCTCTCATACACGTTTTCAGTCTGCAATTAGACGTTCATATAGTGTGATGCAGCGTGAACATGCAGGGATTTACAGCTTTAAAGAGAGATCATGTGACCTTTGCTGAACAGCCATAAGTGGCAGTTATGCAATAATGGTGAACGTTAGAATGTAGCACAAGAAGGGAAGAGACGTACTATCAAATTGACTGTAATGACAGAAAAATATCTTTCTGTTCACATACATTAATCTCCATAAACCTCACTGTTGGTAAAGATGTAGCAGCAAAATCCCTGAGTGTGCTGCACTAAGCATTTTTTACTTATTACCTTAACTTTTGGGGGGGTTTCTTCAAGAGGAGCAGTGTGTTATTTTACATTTAAAAAGTATCAGTTTCACTTTAAAGGCCGAGACGAACAGCACTCGTTCTAGACTGTATTGAGTCATGTTCGCAGCTTCTCCATCTGCTGCTCAGCTACATCTGTGTTTCTAAATGTCTTGGTCCACATCCAGGTGAGCTGGGAGACTGCGATCCCTTGGAGCACTCTCCTGAGCTGGTGTCTGAGTTTCGTTTCAGTCCCAAACAGAGCGAGGCCATGGAGGCGGACATCTTCGGCAGGTGGTTGGAGCTCAGGTGAGTTTAAAGTTTATCAAAAAGTCAAAGAAAAAGGGACTTTGAACCATAAACATTTCCACACATTTTTCTGCTCTAGTTGCCAGTAAGGTTTCAAAACTAGATGATTCAATAGTTTTTCAACACCACATGTTTAAAAAACAGCAAAACAAAAAATGATCTAGCTGCTTATTCAAGACTTCAGTTCAGTTCAGTCTTTATTGTCCTGTCTGATATTTGCAGCAAAAACAGACACTGTTCAGTGACTTTGTCTGCACCAGCACCGTGTGCAGGTTGTTGGGTTTATTTTTTACTATTTACTTTTCTCTTTTGGTGTTTACATGTATATTTACTGTGTACTTACTGTCCACGTTCTATGCTTGATAACTAGAACTTCCAAACTAACTAAATAGTTTGTAAGTACTATCTATCTATCAAGCCTTTATTTTTTTAAGTGAAAAAATATTTTTTTTTGTGTGTGTCTAGGACTTTTTTTCTGTATGCTGTGGTTTTGAAAGAGGTTTTGAGAATTGTTTTTTAATACTTGTTTCAAAGTTTAAAAAACTGGCATTATGACAACTCTACCAAGGACCTTCTAGCAATTCATACCAAGGTAGCTAAGGGCAAACACTTAAAGATCCAAGGCTTTTCCCTCTCAACACAAGTCGAGAGAAACAAAAATAAAAAGGACATTTCGACACTATGAAATGAGTTGAATAGAAAATAAAAAATAAGATAAAACAGGGTACTGAAGATTACAGTACACTTAGATGAAAATTTAAGGGAAATCTTAGCCTGTGGTTTTATGCAACCAGGCACAGAACACGTACTGTAAACATTTCCACACACGCATCTGCGCTAGTTAACGCAATACTCAAAGTACGTTATTGGAGGGCGTTCAGTGGTCGGTGATTTGACCCGAGCAGGTTTATCTCCTCATTGGATGAAACAACTGGGGCAAAAAAGCAGAGCATGGAGCAGGAGAGGAGAGGAAGTCATTCTGCTGCTGCCTTTCAGCGCCAGCGTTTCCACTGACGAAGGCGTCTAAATTTCACTCTCCCTCCTTTCTCTTCTCCTCCGCCTTGGCCTCGCTCTCACTGGCCTGTATTGAGGATTAAGAGATTAATCCCTGGAGGGTCCTGATTGATTCCGAGCAGTATTTAACCCAGCCGCGGTCTGATTGCTCCCATCTCGGATTAGATTACATACACATATGCTGCGCCTCACCGAGCTGAGCCACACAAGGACGAACCCGCTCCGAGTTCACACTTATTCTTACACACAACATCAAGACTGAGTCAGGGACACAGCCACAAGGTTACTCACAGGTTTCCTCCTTTACAGCTAAAACCAAATACTAGCTGAGGTCATGAAGTGTCATTATTGATGGTTTTCTTTGTCAGATCAGAGTTTCAGAAGTGGGATGACGCAGGGAGTGATGTTTGTGTTGTGAAAACTCAACATGATGTCTCTTTTTAATCCTCAGGGGAAAGAGTCCATCTCAAGCAGAGATCTCTTTTCTCAACAAATGCAAGTGGCTGGAACTTTACGGAGTAGATATGCACTTTGTCAAGGTGCGTGATTGTGTTTCATTATCAGACATGTCACTATGTTACAGGTGTGTGTGTTTGAGGACTGAAGGTGTGTTTTGTGTCTTCAGGGCAGAGATGGAGGAGAATACGCTCTCGGCCTCACTCCCACCGGCATCTTAGTGTTTGAAGGCTCCAACAAAATCGGCCTCTTCTTTTGGTAAGAACACTGAATGCATCTGTAATCCAGTGCTTCCTGAAGTGGGTGCTGTTGTGGCACCCTGGGGTGACTTAAGGACGGGCCCAGGGGTGCCACAAGTCTTTCCATTATAATATCATTTCACCACATAAAGATTTTTATGTTGTGGTTTGAACTCGTCGCATTCAACATTTGAAATAAGCAATAAAAATCAGAAGCTCCTCATGAATCCATTTGAAAATATCAGTCGGTCGTCATAGTAACTCAACATGCTTTCTGGCTCCCGACTTAACAGCACTAACTGTTTAAATGAAGAAGTTCAATATTTATCTGTAAGTCCAGACTTTTCGAGTGATTGAGAACAGGCCTGCTGTATATTGATTCACTTAAAGGCATAGTTCAGAGTTTTTGAAGTGGGATTTTTGATGAGGTTATTGATAGTCAGTGTATTATACCTACAATAGATGAAGGTCGACATGCCCCCAGTTTGGAGAAGCAGAGAGGAGTAACAGAATGGAAGCTAAACAATGTACAGCTGTGGACAGGGTCAGCAGCTAAATGTATTTTAGCCACATAAAACAAAGGTCCACCCAAAAACATAAATACCATTTTAAGTGTACGCTAAATTTAGGATATTTTCACTGCTTTGCTTTGCAGTCAATCAGCCTTTTCTGACAATACACCGTCGTTATATAAGCCAGATATCGTTTAGTCACACGATAACACAAAAAAGTAGCCATCCAGGCAGCGACAGACCTGCAACTCCTGTTTTCTGTGAGGTAAACTTACTGTTTATGCCAGTGGAGTCTAGTTGGTTTGGAGAGAGCAATATTTGACTTATATAGCATCAGTTTCCCATCAGAAATGGATGTCTGATGGCAAGTTAAAGTGGTGAAAAAATTCTTTATATGGCGTACACTTAAACTGATATAGACATTTTTTTTGAAGTGGCTAAAACATGTTCTGCTGCTGACCTTGTCTACTATCTACTGTAGGTAATATACTGCCTCAAACATTCCACTTCAAAAAAATCCCAACTATCCCTTTAATTTTGTTGCTAGTCATGTGAAAATAACACTGAACCCTATTAATGTTGAGTTATCGGTTTGTGTGCCTTGTGTGTTTTCAGGCCCAAAATCACTCGGCTGGACTTTAAAAAGAGTCGACTCACATTGGTCGTGGTGGAGGACGATGATCAGGTTTGTATCCCGTCACAAACACGTCCCTGCACACGTCCCTGCACACGCACACATGCACACAGAGGTTGTCTGACAGTGTTTGGTTGTTGTCTGACTGCAGGGACGGGAGCAGGAGCACACGTTTGTGTTCCAGCTGGCCAGCGCCAAAAGCTGCAAACACCTGTGGAAGTGTGCCGTGGAGAGTCACGCCTTCTTCCGGCTACGTCAACCAACCACGGGCAAGGCCAGCCGCAGCGACTTCACACGCCTGGGCTCCCGCTTCAGATTCAGGTAGAGCATTCGGACTCCCGTTAAAATGTAGTACTGACCGAAGAGCCGGAGAGGGATGATACAAGTTGGCTCACTGAGGTAGTTGTGTGGCCTGAACTAATACCAGCATATGGGGAGTTGTGTGTCACATAAAACAGAGCCGTTGTATCTATGGTTACAGCGTATCTATGGTTACATGGATCTGTTCCTATGGCGACTGAGATATCCCCTTCATATTGTTTGTTTTCCTCTGAGTATTATCAGACATGGTCAAAGCAAATCCTCACACTTGAAGGGCACTTCCTGTCATTTGTTGGAGCAGCTGAACAGAGCAGCATGAAGTCTGAAGTCTGTTTTAAGTTGGGGGCAGCGAATTAAACACTCAAGTTACAGCTGGTGGAAGAAAAAACAGGAACATCTCCTGTACAGTGTAATATAATCCAGTATAATAAATATACAAATGTCACTTATCTGGAACTTTCTGTTGTCAGACAGTTTGTTTTTCCCCAGAATATTTTTCATAAATTTTAAACAAATGAACAAAGGATGCACTTATCTGTAGACTGCACATTAGATATGCCAATTTAACACAAATATATATAATTTCTTTTGCAGAAAACACCTGAATTTGAAAAGTGCACAACAGATATGTCGGTTTTACAGCACAGCACATCCATAATAAAGGAGCACACCATGTCCCGCTCATCCCTCAACCCCACCAGCCCCATTTACAAGCCATATATAAACCATACCATATATAAAAGGGCACATTGTCCCTGGAGTCTTACAAGGAGGTGCTGGAGGTCAGGTTTTGTATTTAGAGAAGAAAGAAAGGGAAATTAATAAATGAACAAAAGAAGGGAGGTTTAGACAATAATAAACTCGAACTGATTTAAAAAAACTGCCTGTCCTGGCAGTGGCAGCGCTGGTAGGACAGGAGCAGGGATTCTCAGCCTTTTGTAACTTAAGGCGGACTTCTGATTGTTAAAAAATTTATGAGGAATAAATGAGAAAATGACCAAAAAAGGAGAAAAAGTAAACTGGGCTGTGATTTAACACAGTGTGCTTTCAGCTCAGCATCACTGTCTGCTGTGATGAATCCAAATTTAATGTGTCTAGATTTCCTCATCTCATGCTTTAGAGCTTTGACTGGCACAGGGTTGTCTCCCACATCACTTCTTCGTCTTAAAGACCGATCCACTCTGTGTCCGTGCACGTCTGTATCCGAGTGAACATTAGCTAGCTGCTGTACCTACGCCCGACCTCCAGCATAGATTAAACCCTAAAGTATAAATCTTACTTAAAAGTGCCAAAACACATTTGTCTTTAACTGATCATATGTTGTGATTGACTTGTTGATATTCAAATGTAACTGGTCGTTAAAATTAAGCGTTTTATTCATGTGAATTCTGACCACATTTAGAAAATATGAAGATTATAAAAATAATTATGATAAAATAATAATGATCTAACCATTTAGTTGAGAATGGCTGGATTAGAGCATTAATGCTGCCTTCACGACAACTTGGAGCTCATACAATTCTGAAAATACAATGTAATATAATGTAACGCCACTCAAATCCGTCTACCCTTCTACTTCATGAAGAAGTTATTGTCTGATATCACAAAACAATGGCCCTTTGAAGCCTAAAGTAATACATAGTGTCATATAATAAAACCAGTTCTGCATGTAAATTAGGTACCATAACATAAAATGTATTGTGGCATCTTTTATCTCTCGCATGGTTCTTCCTCCTTTGTGTTGTTGATGCAGGGAAGCAGCACTGCTGAGGGCTCAAATGAGTGTGTACCTGCCAACAAAATTTGTCACAGTCATTCATGTTTTTTGTTTGCTTTTGGCATCATGCACCGAGAAGGCTTGTGGGTCGGAAGTTGGAAATTTCAACTGGGAAATTCCAAACTCTGATATCGACCCAAACGCTGCATCTACTCAGAGTGACTGTGAGCCGTAGGTCTGACAGACATTTCATACCCACAAACATCAGAGAGTCAGGAAGCTCTGCAGTGTTTAAAACCAGCCTTAAGTTTTGGCTGAAGTCATCACAAAAGTGTCACCACCAGTGATCACCTTGTGTTTATTAATTTTTTATCGTATTGATTCTATTTATTAACTTGTATTGAACTGTTTTATGTCATGTATTTGCTGTTAGTTGCCTAGCCTACCTGCCCAGGGACAAAGGACGCAAATTAGCTGCTAGCTAGCCAACTTCGGTGCAGATAATTTTACTTGTGTACTGTCCCTACAAAAATAAACAATAAAAGAAAAAAATTCATTGAAGACATTTTTCATTACAATGAATGGACAATTGAAAATGCTTGAGAAAATATGTTAAGAGCAAAAAAAGTAAGAAATTTCAAGTCAATTAAATAGAAACGTATTCAAAACATCACACATTTTTATACATTTTATATCTTTTTACTTTTCAGTATTTTCCCATTAAACTGCTCAAACAAGAATGATTTATTCTCATTAAAAACTATGAAAATTAAACAATTATAGTAATAGTTTCCTGACAATGGCACAATAACTGCTATCTAAATTTTAAAATGTTGTTTTCAGAATTAATTTTTAGTTTTTTTGATTCTCAGCAGTGAATTCTAAACAAATATTTAAATTTTTTATATATATAATAACTCCTGGATTGAATGTCGTGTGGATCTGGGGGATTGCAGGGGTTTGGAGGGTTTATAAATATTTGTATTTAGTTCATCTGTATTTTGTTTATGTATATTTCCTTTATGTGGTCTGTCTCTCAGTGGTAAGACAGAGTATCAGGCCACTCATGGAGGCAGACTGAGGAGAGCCAGCACGTTCGAGAGAAGGCCGAGCAAGAGATACCCCTCCCGCACACAGTCGCTGGGCAAAGGTGAGACTTATCAGCACATACAAACCTTGATGACTAACAGCGTCTGTTTAATCCTTCACCTGTCTGTTCTTATTAGCATGAAGGTCACCTACTTTGGAAAACTTGTGTTCGCTGTTCAGAATTACTGTTGAACATATTATTTTCATGAGCGAGAAGGAAGAGCTGCCGCCTGTAAAAACTGTCAGCACATCCAAAGGGGTTTTCTCTGAAAATGTATGAAATGTAATTCATTCATAATTCAAAAAACTTAAAAACAGCTCTGGTTCTTTTTAAAGGAAGTGCTCCAGATTCGTATGTCAGGTTGTTACACTTAAGTGTCACCTTTCTACTCTGTCAAAAGCACCTGCAGTACTCTTCACTCCTCTGTACCTCCCACCCTCCGTGCACAAGCCTCCATCGCACCATAATCTATTATGCATGAATGATCAAGGGCAGACTGCAGACTGTATTTACTTCAAGACTGCCAGTGTTGACGTCCACACACACACACACACCTTTTATTTATTGGATGGTTTGTCATTCAGACCTGCAGTACAAACTGAATGAAGATGGAAGTGCTTGTAATAGCTGCGAGCTCTCAGAGTGATAACATGTATGAACAACAGACTTTCACCAGATAACTTCTTTGAAAAAAGTGCAGATAAATGAAAATAAAATGACAAACTGTCCTGTTTTCTGCTCCTCTTCTTCTATGTCTCGCTCTGCCAGCTGCCATTTCCCCGGCCAAGCCGCCACATATCAGGTAAACACCCACAAATATACATAACACACACATTCACGTTCATGTTGCTGTACTTGTGAGGACATTCCATATACTATCACTCCTTATCCTCTAAACTTGACCTTAATCTGCACCTTAATCTCAACACTAAAATCCCTTTGTAAAAGAAAGTAAAATGGTAAAATAGTCGTCACTTTGTGTTTGTTTGTTGTTGTTGTTTTTTTGTTTTTTTTTTGTTTTTTGACACATTTTGAGGATATTTCGCCTGTTTAAAACTCTCAACGCCCAGTTTCAGCTGGGATAGGCTTCAGCCCCCTGCGATCCTTCACAACTTAGGTATTTTACAACCTGGACCCTATTTTCTCATGTTTTTGTGTCTAAATCACCAATAGGGACCACAGTTGTTGAAATTGGACCAGTATTGAGGGATAGTGCTGCAGCCAGAAGAACTGAAACTAAGCTGCAATGTAATCGAATGTTTCTGATGAGTCTTATTTTGTTTGTTTTGAAAGAAGGTGACGATGTTAAAATTACATTTTTGCAAAGGGAGTCTGGTTAGTTTGGCGAGAGCAATAAAACAACTGTTACAGCTTAAACAAAAAATATCTTATGCTTTAAAAAAGGTTTATCTCTGTAACGATCCTTTCCATAATGTTGTCAGACACTTACAATGACAATCTGAGCCTGTCTGTGGCAAAAAACAGCACTTTTAGTGGACATATTTGACGGTGCACAGTTTCCCGGAGGGATTATGTTATAGCTAAGTTTAGCCACAGCTGGCTGAAGCACTTTCCCTCAACACTGGACAAATTTCAAAAATCGTTGTCAACCATTAGTAACTTAGACACAAAAATGTGGGAAAATGGGGTCCAGGCTGAAAAATACAGATGTTTCTCTTTAATGTTTTCAGTTAGTTTTTTTTTTTTAAATCTGCTATCAGTGATTACTGTCATTCTTTTCCAGCTCTCACGCCAGCCCTGATCCCAGCCTACATCCAGTGAGTGACCTCAAATAACCCACTTTCACACACACACACACA